>JAVSBS010027005.1:78480-96721 GCA_033124195.1 Coracias cyanogaster | reverse complement strand
TCCCCTTATTAATTAAATTCCTTATTAACAGTGAATATTCAGGTTAAAAAAAAGGTGACAGCATTAAAGTTTTAACAGGTTCATTTAAAAGTTATTCAACTACCCTTACTTAAACATGACAAAATTCATGGCGGAGACTAGACAGACCAGCAAAAGAAACAATGCTAGTTCACAGCACAGGCATATTGTTTAAAAGTCTTAATAGAGTAGCTTTTTAACACTTCAGAAACTGTTCTTTTACTGAAGACAACCGAAGACGGTCGCCACTCGGGCCCGCAGCAGCCGAGCTCACGGCGGGTCGATCTGCACCCCTGGCGCCGGGACTAGAACCTCTCTCACAGCACCCCTCCTGTCCCGACTATGGTAGCGCCCGGGTTGGGGGCGGAAACCTGCGATTATCGCGAGAGCTGGCTGGGCTGGTCGTCATGGCGACGCGGCCGTGGCAAGGACCGAGCGGGTAAGAGCGCTCCCCTTGGCCAGCGCGGGGAAAGGCTTCTCGTCTGCCCGGTGGTGGAAGCCTCCTGGGAGATTATTTGTGGTTTGGGGTTTTCTTTCGTCTCGGCACCCTTTAGCTTCTTCGCCGATCTGATGTTGGGTCGTCCGCGGTCGCGTTTCCACCCGCACCACGGAAATGCGGAAAGCTCTTAAAAAGCCCTCGGGCGTGGCGGGTGCCGGGAGGAGGCCGGGACCCGTCTGAGGGGCGGCGGGTTCCCGCCCGGTTCCCCGCTGTAACCGCCGCGGGCCCAGTGAAGGAAAGGAGCCCGTTCTGCCCTGCCCTGTGAGTGACGGGCCCGCGCTCCTCACTCGGCTTCTCCTCCCTGGAGGAAAAAGTCGTTTTCACTTGGCCCTTCTGGAAATCAGCGGTGCGTGTCACGAGAGCCAGTCCCGCTGAACTCCCTCAGGTTTTGCAAGGAACCGCGGATTTCTGTTGTTTCAACTCCACATGGAATTGGGAATGCGATCGCTGGGATTTGGGAACTCCCCCTGTTCAGAGCTACTGACTCTAAAAAGCTTTTGGCTGCTTTATTTGCCATGTTCAGGGTGTCTGTGAAATACCCCCTTCATCTGTTGACGCTAACTTCGTTGTTTGTTTGGGGTTTTTTTGTTTGTTTGTTTGTTTGTTTTTTTATAAAGAGCCACACTTTCTTTGTTATGAGATTAAAGATTTAAGCCATTGGAAGTTTCCTTGACAGCACATTTGAATACTTTGGTTGCCTTGATACTATAAATATATATTTGTACATATATTAAAAAAATGTATATTTGAGTGCCAAGCCAGTCTTTACTGGAAAAGACCTCTCAACATTGAGTTGCTAGAAAGGATTTAAAACTTGTTTAATCTGCATTTGAAATATTACCGGGCTTGTGCTGTTTTATTATGAAACTGTTAGTGTAGACGGTTGTGGTTTGTTTTGGTTTTTTTTTCCAATTTTAGGTCACAATGGATATTACAAGGGGGAGCTTGGATAAAATTTCAAGGCCTGCATCTAGCTCGAGAGCTTATCCCAACAGTAGATCTTTAAATACATCTATGGAGTTATTAACACCAGAGCTACGTTTGCCAAAGGTAATTCTTTTCACCTGCAGCAGGTTAGAAACTCTGTGCTTAATTTTTCTTAGTGGAGTGCCAAAGAAATAAGATCCTGCTTTTTTAGCTTCATATGGAGTTCTGGGCTCTGCAGGTGTGCTAAGGGGTTATGTGGAAGTTCACGAATATGGGCTGCTCCTAATGTGTGCATGAAATCATGTTTAATTTCTCTGAGTCTCTGTTACATTTTTATTTGGCACAAAAAGGGCTATTCAGTACTACAACCTGGAAACCTCGTTTGTCTTCCTCTTTATATTTAATTAGATTATTAAATCCTATTTTAAGGAAAAACATGGCAACAACGTGTAGATAAACAGCTATAGGCTGTTGATGCCTGAGCCAGAATGTGCATCATTTCAGTTCCATCCCATTTGTCATTTTAAATTTAAACTGGAATAAAATAGAAGTTATTTTGCTTATTAAAATAAAGCATTTGAGCAATCTTTACAAGTGGAATTTTTGACTACAAGGCTCTCAGAATGTTTGAATCAAGTTAAAAAACAAAAAAAATCACAGTATTCCAAGAAATATGTCAGCTCCAGGGATTAAACAAATTCTGTCAGGAGGAGGCATTTGTCCATCCTCTGAGGAAGTTAATATTGGGGATTAACTTAATTTTGAGAATAGGATATATTATATGGTTGTTTGGATTTAGGAACTGGGGCTTGGGAATTAGAGATTTAGACTGATTTACTTACAGTAGTCCAATTGTGTTACACTTCTGTTCACCCATCTGTAGAATGGGATTATACCTACACGCTTCACGGAAGTATAGAAATATTTTTTTATAGCTTCACAGTCGGATATTAAGGTTAAGATCAGATAACTCTGCATCCAAGTTCTAACCATCATAGGCTACTGCATGAAAATGGCCATCTCTTGAGACTGATGAATTCAGCATGAGCTTTTCAGCCCTTCAAAGACTGTAAAAAGAGACTGGGATGCTGCCTGGTGCAGAGCACCCACAGCGTCAGGAAATAGAGCAAGGGTTGCACACACGGACTCCTAACCGGTTGCCTGTATCTTCTGCTGCAGCAGAAACGGTGTTAACCTTTGAAATGATTTCCTAGCCTGGCAATCTAAAATCTGCCAGTCTGTGGAACATTGACTTCAGAATCAACGTTTCTATTTTGAAGAAGTAGAACCCTGTGTCAGATCTGGAAGTGGTTCTGTTATTGAAGTACTCACTCTGCAGCTTTGTTAGCCTTTGTGGTAGTGTGTGATTATTCTGATTATCTTTTTCTTCTCCCTAAAGATTTCTGTTTTCATAGTCATAATTAACTTGCATTTCCTAGGTAGATTCACCTGCCAGTTTGGCTGGTAGTCATCAAAGAGGCAGTCCAAAAGACTGCTGTCCGGAAGAAAACAAAGATGATGACAGAGAGAAATCTGATATCAAGGAAGTTAGAACCGATCAGCAAACCACAGTAGAGAGTACGGCCTTCTTTCTTGAGAAGTGCGTTCCGAATCCCCAGGAGTCGTCAGGTGTGGCAATGACTTCCACTGTCTTGTCTTGTGGCTAGACCAAACATCACGCTTGTATAGTTTGGGTAAAATTCTGTTGGAAGAGGGAGAAGAAGATGCCAATGGGTAACATTCTAGGAGAGAAGGAGGTGTCGAAATTCATACTTTTACCTCTCTTCCCTATTTTTTAATTCATCTTTGAAAGAATTGCTTATTACTGCTATTACTACCACAGCGTGTGTCTATGGCATCTAAGCTGTGACCAGCACCTTGGTGATGGCCTAAAAGATCAGGAGAAACCATCTGCATGTGTTCCATGGAACCGTGTTAGAAAGTGTTTTCAGTAAGGTGTTTTTATCAGACTTTTCACAGAGATCATGATCATTTGCTAGAAACTGTGTATCCTAATAATGGCCCACCAGCCCAAAAAGTTGGGAGTTGTGGTTGTAAGTTACAGTATGTAGCAACCAAACAATGCTAATACTAGCAACGTACTTTAAATATAAATATGCAATATCTCCTTTTAATGAAAGCACTTGCAGAGTGCTTCAGATGGCATTTTTTGGGCATTCTATAAGTGGTAATAAATTAACTTTTTTGAGCTTCTGACTATTTAAAAATAGAGACGCAAAGGCCAGTATGTGAAGCAGAAAGTTTGGATACCTCCTTCAAGTTCAGATAAGATTTCATGATAGAATTTGGGTCAAAAGAAATCCCTTGCTTCATACTCCTGTGTCTTAACATGATTCCTGGTGTACTAGTACAGATATTTTTTGAACACTAATCCACTGCAGAGGCTGTGTGGTGATTCCTAACTGACAAAAATGTATTTTGGTCTCTTAATTATTAACACTTCAAACAATATCTTTCAAGGTTTATTTCGCATCTATTTTAGTCTGAAAGGCTTTTTCCTGTGTTTTTCAGGATGTAGCTCTGATTCAGATTCTGAAGATGATCACACTGAAACACAGACTTCGAAATTCTGCGAACCTTCCCAAGGAAAACTGAGTATCACAAAAGCAGGTATTACTCTTCAGGTGTATAAAGTGAACAGTGCAATAAAACTTTTTTTTTTTCCTTTTCTTGTTAATTCTTGTAGGAGAATTTGGGACCATAGCCTACTTGTGTGTATATGATACAGTTATAAAGAAATACTACAAATAGAAAATGTATGTGCATTGTGATGTTCAAGAAGCGTTGGATAAATTATTTATTTAGAGATTATTTTACTAATGGAGATACACTTCTGTTAGTGATATGATAGTATTTGAGTTTTACAAAGATTCAGTCAACCTAGTAAAGCAGAATCCAGTTGTGATTCTCTCTATTGAAGCAGTGCTGGTCATCTAACATAATATGAATTTATTCAGAGCGGAATTTGGATAGAAGTCAACTTCAGAGCTCAGTCAGTAGTTTTAGGTTCAAATCCATCTTCTGGGTTCAAACCGGTTGAAATAAGTGCTTTTTTTTGTCTTTTGTCCTTGGGGCTTCCCTGGAGCTCAGTTAGATTTTTATAGCTCTCCCCTTGTATCACTCATCTCTTTTTATGGCATAAAGTAGACAAATGCTTAACAGCATTTGTCTTGGGATTGATGGGTGTGTAAAGCGTTTGACCTCAGAAGATTAGAAAATGAGAAAGTATTGCACAACTACAAACTTGCAAGTCTGTGGGACAAGGGCAGTGCTACAAGTGTTTCCTTAGCTCTTGCTATGGAAGCTAAGTTTGACCAGAAAAGAGGGCAGAGAAACTGTAATCTGCATGTTTCGGAAAAAAAAAAGAGGCAATAGAGAGAACTATTTCGATTAAATGAAGATAGTTTCCATAATGTTTCACCATTTTTGTTTTTCCAAACAACATTTTTCTAGAACCTTTATCAGAATTTGTTTTGGCTGAGATATAAGTCAAGGCCGAAACTTCTATAATATTTAAAAGTAGGGATATTACAGAGCCTCTCTTAACCCCAGAATTATTAATTTACATGAATGACATTTCAACATGTGTTCTATTAGTTGAGCTGAAGGAATTATGTTTTATTTTTAAGCTTCTTTTGTCCATGATTTTTGCTGATACTGGGGAGATGTTGTCACTCTTCCATTATAAATTTGAATCAAATCACTTGCCCAAAGTGGGGAGGCTCTTCCTCTCCCCCCCCTCCCATATCCAGCTCCTACAGCTCAGAGTTTCATTCAGTGGTTTTTTTTACAAAGACTTTGATATTTTTCCCTGCTACAAACAGGTTTAGAAATGAGTATTATATATGTGCTTGAGAATAATTGCAGTCTTATCTATGGATTTCATCAAATTACTTGTACTGCTTTTTAGTGGGTTTTGGTTTAAGTTGAAATGCTTCAAATTCACTTTAAATATATTCTACAGCAAACTCTTCCAATTTGGGACATTCTGAAGAAACAGATGTAGATCCTCAGCTTCAAGCAGCTATGAAGAGAATGAATGAACTTGACACAATATTGGCAAAAAAAAATTTTAAGGAGAGAGCAATTAAAAAACAAGGCAAAGAAATGAGGGCAAAGCTCTGGGAAGAACTTCAGGTTTGAAAGTGTTCTGCTTATTTGGTAAATAGCATATCTTAGAGCGCTGTCTTACAGAATTCTATTTCACAGACACATTGTTTTATTAAATAACTCACAGTTGGCTGATAAAGGTGAAGAAATGGGTCTTAAAAAGTACCTTTGAGTGGGTTTTAATATATATTAGCTTGGCAGGCTTTGAAAGAAGGCCATGGTCATTAAAAATGGGTATGTCCAATAGCCAAATATACAGCAGTCTAGGTATGGTGTACTAGCGTGGTCTTATGCTTGAGCTTGCTACTTAGAGGTGTGATAAGGTGTGACTAGAGGTAATCTCTGTGGACCTAGACCTAAAAGTGTTTTTTCTGCTCCAGGGTGATCGTTTTTAGGCCCATCTATTTCAGTACTGTCTATTATTGAAGTAATTAGAGATGCCCCCTGAAGAAGGCAAAAGATGCTATTCACGTTATTTCTCTCCCGGTCTCTAGCAGTTAAATGTGACTTTAAGCCTTGATATATGAGACTATTTGCTCTGAGGTTAAGCTCTGAGGTTAAGTATTGCATAATTTTCATGAATACAAATGTCAGTTGCTAAAAAGACGTGATTGCAGCTGGTTTGACTGCATCTCAGAACTTCAATGGGTTTGGATTCAGAGCCGTATATACATTACAGAACGTCTTTGTCTTGGGAAATGTGTCTCTGTGTAAGAGAATATATAACAGGCTGTAAAGTTGCACCATGCCTTTATCATAACTTTAGGGGATGTTCAGATAGCCTCAAGAAGAAAATAAAGTAGTAAGTAATTGTTGCTCCTGAAGAAGGAGTTTTTAATAGGGTCTGTAGTTCATTAGACCTGATTAGCAGACAATGTATTTTGCTTTAAAGTATTTACTGTAAGATAAATATATGCAAGTATCTGTATATTTATGCTTTACTTTTTTCAATAGTCTGTCAGAAGCACTGGAAACCAAGAGGAGATACAGAACACAAAACTTTTTTTAAGTTTGATCTCGTCATGGCAGGATACAAATGGTAAGTAAGGAAGAGAAGTAAACACCCTGATATAATTATCCTCTATTTTGATTAATAATCATATTTTTGTTAAATACTGTAAGGATAAAGCGTTCAAACATTTACATTAAAATAATATTTGCATGTAAACACGTATAAGGGATTATTTGAAAAATTAACAGAAATATTTTTTGCGTTATCACAAATGTGGAAGTTGTACTATTATTTCCTTTATAGAAACTACATTTTTTGAAAGAACTGGCTACTCTAGAAGGGTAGAAATCCAGGATAAGATCCAAGTAAAGCTTGCGTGTTTTTCAACTTGATGGCAAACACAGATGATTTCAGAAAGGATGTACAACTGGTAACATTGGTGAAGTAATGAGAGCAGGTACAGGGAAAACAAAGAGTGGATGTCTTTACCATTTTGGAACATCTTGGCAATAAGCAACGAATTCAAAATTGCTTTAGTAAACAGCCAAAATGTCACTGCTGTGTGGTTACCAGTGGTCTTAGAGAGTCCACCAGGCTGGAATGCTTCGTGTAGGAAGGACAGGCAGCTAAAAATTATCAGGCCTAAAAATGTTACTTAGAAGCTCTAGGGATATGGGCCCTGCAACGCGTGTATTTTGGAGAAAATTTGCATATACGTGTGGGAGAGAGAGTGAGAAGGAAGCAATAGCGATGCCGTGGTAAGGATCTCACAGTATGACAGATCCAGAGGGAGGGAAATCCTGCGCATTTTTAGGAATTGCTAACGGAATAGCCAAAAGAATGGGGCTAAATTATGATATCAAATCATACGTTTGAAAAGAATCCAGGCAGATGCATGCACAGCCTGGGTCTTGAAGCATGGTCCAGAAGGGAGTATGGGTCATTTACAGTAAATTTGATACTAATTATGTTACATTTAATTCACTTCTAAAAGAATTTAAGATTCTGAATGTGAGAGAGAATTTAAAGGGATCATCAAATAATAGAGTGTGATTCTAAGGAAAACACCTGAATACGACACATGAACTTGTTTTTTTTCTTTTAATCATCTTTTTTCCTGAGGATTACAGGGAAGAAAATGTAGGATAGGTGGCAGTTCTTAAAAGCAAGACTATGTTAAAGATATGCTAGCAGACTATTCTCAGGAAGAAAAGACTGATAAGATAATTTCCAAGTTTCATCATGATATGTCAAAGAAGACAAAAATATGCAAAGTCGAAATGAACACACCAATAATAATTTTAGTCTTTTAGTAAAAATCACTTCCATGTTAAGCAGCACGTAAAACACTGAATTCTATAGGTATTAAAAGTAGACAAATGACTATATAAGGATTGAGTTCTTTAACAGGAAAGGTAAACAAATAGTTCATGATACAGAGAAATGTGGAATGTGATATATAACAAAAAAGGACCATCATAAAAATGACAGTGAATACCAACAATGTAAAACTATAAGTACAATAGGAAAATAAAAGTTAAACTATTTAGAAATATTTTATCTATTGAATCAGAATGTCAGTTCTCTTGGAGTTCAAAAGCAAGTGGTTGAAGCACGTTCTGAAGTATTGGCGGTTTTCTTCAAGAATGCACAGAGGATGTGTATGCTCGCAGGGACCTGGAAAAAGAGAATACTGGGTATTTTAAAATGTCCTTTTTCTTTCTGTGGCTAAACTCTTACTGGGGGAAACACTGGAACAAGCTGTAGTCATTCTGCTCACAATGTCTTTGAGAGGCATGAGGGAAAAAAAACCAGGCTGAGTTTGTCAAGAATATATCATGTCAAAACTGCTTGAGACTGGTTCTCAAAAATTTGCTGTTTGTATATTCAGTCTCGGTGCTGGAATTCTCAGAGATGTGCCAATCATATCCACATTTTGCATCTTGTCCTTGGTAGCAATAGTGGTAGTAGCAGTGTGTGATTAAAACATTTCAGCAAAACATTATTACAAGGTAACCTCCTTTTATTTCTATGCTGAAGTTTGGGTTATTAAGGGAATAACACAGAATTTGATACGGGTGATATTTGAAAAGTCTCCAGTAGATGTCAGGATATAGTAAAAAAGTAGAGGAGCAAGACTAAATGGTTATTAATGAGCTCCATGCTTTAATTGATCTTCTGTTTCGAAGGTAACTCCATGCTGCGGAGTTCATGAGCATCATATGGGTTCTGGTGTACCGTACTGGCAACACTCAGCATAGTTTAGATTTATAGTTTTCCTCCAGCTTGATCTTTATCTTGAACTTTCCTTGACATACTAATGCCTTACTTTCAGGTCTTATTTAAATGAGTGCCTTGATAGCGGCTCTGGTTGATACTGAAATGGAATGCAGTTCATGTGTTTCTTTTCAGAGCTTGATTTTGATCAAGAGCTTCATGAAATAGATTATATAGAGGAGCTATTTAATTATAGCTTTTAACGTGGCTGTGAAATCAAACTCAAGTTCTGGGGACACAATAATTAATAACTAATGTGCCTCAGCCTCTCAGGCATAAAGAAACCTCTGACACACTCATGGCAGAAGTGTAAATCAGGAGTTTAATTAAACAGCCTTATTGACTCCCCTATGCTCCGTATAACAAAACAATACTTTCATTTAATTCAATTAAACTTCATTATTACAGGATGTGGGCTGTTTTTTTCATAGTGAGAAACACATTTTCCTATGTGATATATATGGTTCTTTGCAATACAAGTCCTTTTCTGTAAGTGCTAAGTGTATAGACTGCAAGTTAGTGCTCTAACTTATACTTCCAGTTGATATATATCAGCACCATGACCGACTTATTTTTACTTTGAGTAACTGAAACAACTCTTGCATGCTAGCATGTTTCAGCTTTTTTTTTTCTAGACTATACCCTTGACCTAATCTACTTGGATGTCTGATAATTCATGCACAGGCACACACCAGCTGTGAAAGTGTGGATACTTTATTTCTCGTTCCGAGTTCTAGATGACTTGCCACAGGGTGTCTGAAGAGGCTTTTGAACTTTAGGGCCTTGGGCCTTACCTTCTAGAATGTAATTATTTGACCTGTATGGGCGGTAGTTATTAAAAACAGATACACAGCCCTATGAAACAGTGTAAGTATTTGTGAGAAATACCTTACACTTTCCCCCGTCTTTATTTATTGAGAATATGGTAGTTATGTAATTTATCCAAGTAAACCTCTTTAATTTTCGTGTGTGAGGTCTTACAGTATGATACACATGAAATTAGATCTTCTTTAAATACATTTCAATTAAATTTTACTGACAAAATTCCATGCAGATTCCTCCTATGCTAAAAAAGATGAAATACGTACTTCTGTATTTCACACACAAATTAATTCAGAAGATTATGACTGCCATAAATGCCAACCTAATCAGGGTAGGTTTTATTCATTGTATAGTTAGTGTATATATAGATGTGGCAAAACAACATGTACAGTGGGTGGGTAATGAAGAGTTGGCTTTTGTGGCTAGGCCAATGACATGAGAAAAAGCAAAGTTACTTAGTGGAATCGCAACAGTTTGTATTTTTTTTTTTTTTAACGAATGACAAAAGCGAAAAGTTTTGTGTTTGACTTAGCTAAAACATTTTACTCAACATGTTAAGAATGTTTTACTTTGGAGTTTATAAAATGTTTTTCTTTCCTTGCAAAATGAGGCGATGTGTACCTGATTCATTGCAAAATGTAGAATTGATTCTCCACGGAAATTCTTTAAAAACCTTGTGTTTGCTGTTACTCTAGGGTACTGTAACTTTCATTAATAGGCTTATATTCAAGAAACCATCTAAAAGTGAAGAGTGGTGCTGTATACAGTTTCAACTGTTCCGTAATTTTTCTCGTTTTCGGGAGAAATTGTATGGATGTTGTGCAAACCTAAATCTTGGAAAAACTTATTTTATATTTTGTTATGCTGATTACTGTAAAGGCTGCGTTGCTCTTACAGATTAAGTACTTTCTGGCAAAAATCAAGCATCTGTGGTGATTCTTTGAGACATCACTTGTTTATGTGCACTGTGTAGAGGTTTCAAATGCTGGTAGTAGTATGGTGTCTCCAACACTTCAAGATAAATGGCATTGTGCTTTTGTGCCTCTGCTCTTCCCCTATTTGAAATTCAAATTTGTGTGGTTGAGTAACTTCTCACATGTGTTGTGACAGAAGAAGAATAGCATCAGCTGCAATTGTTTATTTCTTTGTCATCTACGATTCTATGCAAACAGAAGGAATCTATCTTTGTAGTGACTGGGTAAGATGACAGGGACATAATAAGTGGGTGTTCCTCAAGGCTGAACCATTGATGGCAGCAGAATCTCTGCACTCTTTAGGATGTGACTGCATGTTTTAATTTTTAAGCCTGGACCTCAGCTCCCTTATTTTAGTTCTTGTCTTAGTCCACCCTAACTTTGCATTGTTAAATATTTCTTCACAATGAGTTGGAGCAGTGCTGTGCTTTTGATTTCTCTATCTTCCTATCATATGTCTTCATTCCTCCCTTAAAATGAAACTTAACCCCAGCTTCCACCCTCACAGTGTCTGAGTTTTGCTGGAGTGCCCTTGAATGGCAATGGCAGGTTTCATTTCCAGTATTCAGGACAGCAGTGGCTTCTGAAGCTCCCAGTACAGGCATGATGGAGAGTTGCTGTCGCTTGCACTATCTTGAGATGTTCTACATTCTTCTAGTTTTGGAATGCATGAAATAAAGATCACTAACAACTTATGAGCAATAAATTACTTAAATGACTTTTACTTTTTCTGCTGGAGGCTTTTGATATGGTTTCTGAATATCTAAGACTTACTGTTTTGGTTGCTTTTGGATTTCTGTGCAACCGTTTTCATAAAGGCAGACCCTGAACAAGAGAAGCTTAACTTGTGAAGAAGAATATATGTATTAATTTGCTATTACTTTAGCAGGGTCATCAAGATTTGTAAAATATCTTTGCAATTTGTACGAAATCTACCAAAATGCGTTGCAAAATTCGTTGAGCTGCCGTTTCTCTTTTACTTACCCATGGCAATGTTAAGTGTATTTTTTGTCCTGTAATCCTCATCTGTCCCTTCTTTACTTGAGACATTCTGTATGATAGGTCACTCTCAAAAACGTTGATTCTACAGTTGGTGAAAGATGCAGCTTAAAAGCAATGTTTCATCTATGTTGCATGTTATGTTGGTGTTTGGTGTGTATTGCTCATTTCGGGATACAACTCCTCATGTTTCTGTTGATCAGTAAATTCTCATATGATCCAGTTCCTTGATAGATTCAAGATGTTAGCTGCTAATGTTAAAGATAGTTTGGGGTGCTTTCAGTAAACAGTTGTGCGTTTGAACAGTGACAGTGTTTTCTTGGTCAGGTTCAACAATTCAGTCCTTTAAGTTTTACTTGTGATTTGAGACTGTCTGATTGATGAGAATGTTACACATTGATTTTCTCTGTCCATAGCGTGTAGAAGGATGCATGGAATTTATTTCATATCTTTAGGAATTTGCTTTCAATCTGCTCACTCTGAAAGAGTTACTTCCATGCAAACTTCTGTAGCCTATCTTCTATTATCTAACATGTTAATTTTCTTTTTGTAGACGAAGAGTCCACCCATTTTTCAAATCTTTACTTTCCAGAAAAGCAAAAAATACCCTGCCTACTTTTGTAGTAGTTTTTGAGACTTAGAAGTTGGTTCTATTTTGCTTAGACTTGTTATTTAATTTAATAAATATTTGCTGCTTGTAAAAGAATTTCTGCTTTAAAACTGGTAAAAGTCTCTGAAAAACAGAGTATATGCCCATTTTTTGTATGATGGATAGAAACCCATTCTTGAAAAAAACGTGTGATGTTGTTAAAATATCATGTGGCTGTTTAATAGCTTTACAGCTCTATGATGAGTTTTATTTTTAAACAAATTTTGTTTTATAAGCTGTGTTATAATAATGTCGAGTATATCATCTGTTCTTCAGCTGTTTTATTTTAAAAAATGTACTTGATATGTCTCCAAATAGTTCTGTGGTTTTCAAAAAAATTGTCTGGTTTTGTACTGATGATAAAACTGAAACAATGATAGGGTTCGAAGGAATGCCGTGGCTTTTAAAGCCGCCATGTTTAAGATTTTTGAGGTCGGGAATCCAAAAGTATTTCAGCCTTCGCAGCATTGAATGATCGCATATAATAAAAGCTTAAAAATGAGATTAGATTTGACAATATTAATGTTTTAAATATAGTAATATAGTTCATATAAACAATGAAAACAGCTTATTAAAAGTTTGTCTACCCACTTTGTTTGTTAAAGGTTTAAATGGGATTGCTGTTATTACAGCTGTCATTGAATCAGAAAAGGAATGATCATAATAACTTTTCTTCCTTAAACTTCAGATTATCCAAGTGAATCAGAAACAAATGAATTTCTTAATCAAGCAGAAAAAACACATAGTAAAAGTAAAAAGAGTCAGGATTTCATTAAGAAAAACATTGAGGTAAGCATTAAAGCATTAACATTTTGTTAAATGTTAACTACAAAGTAGTATATAATTACTTCTGGAGACAGGGTTTTGATCAGGAGCACTAAAAGCTAATTAGGCATAGATGAAGAAAGCGTGCTGTTAAAAAGTGGTGTTTATGGCAGGATACTGTACAAGATAGTTCTCATCTTGGATGCTCATACTGGTGGGGATAATATTCTATGTATTTGCTGAAGAGTACTGGAAATGGAATTGTTCTGCTTGTGTCAGGTCATGGCTTGTTTTGAGGGCAAATATTTCCAAAGACTTTGAAATGTATCTATGGTTAAGTTAAATGGAGATGTTCTTATGCCTAGGTAAGGAATAGATACACAATAAATTGTTTGTGTATAGCCTGCTCGGGACCCTTACTTACAGAAGACTTCTTTCGTGCTTTTACTCTGTGAAGACCTAGCAGCTATAATGATTTTTCATCCAATGAAATTATCTGCCTCTGCTATGTCAAAGGCTGTTCTAAGGGTATCAATTTATTATATGCAGGCTGCTAGAGTTTTCTCACAGAATGACAATTTGTATTGTAGCAATAAACAAGATTTGGATGTTAATTTCAAGAGTTTAAAAACTTTGTTTTGGTGCTGTCTGAGCTAATGGAGTTCTAAAGTTTGTTTATTTTTTCTCCTTGTAAATATTTCAGTTAGCAAAGGATTCAGGAAACCAAATTGTTATGCTTGAGGGAGAACGGAAAAGGCTAATTGAACTATTGAAAGATACAGAAGATGGAATTGAATTGCAAGATCTTGAGGTATGGCAACTTTAATTTGTACCATCCTGTTGTATTTGGCTTATTGTTATGGTAAATCTAAATTTGATTTGATTTTAGTCCTACCATAAAGTAACCTTCTCAGATATGTGAGAAGAGCTGGACAAGTTCAATTGTCTTTGTCTCCAAGAATGAATTTTCATTGGCTTTTGTTCATTTTACTAACACTTGGACATGCTTGGCCTCAGAATAACAGAACTTAAAAATTTAGACACGGGTAGAAAGATCCTTAGACGCACAGTCAGGAGTTGACCTGTTTTCTCTACATAAAATGTGAAGTTGCAGCTTATCAATCTGAGTGGCTAGTGTTGTAGTCTCAGGTAGAACGCCCAGCAGCTGCTTAAAAAACAAGCAAACAACAGCCGACAGTTTTTTGAGGACATGAGCTTCAGAATGCAGCAATTGGGGGAATATACATTGATGAAGCTTGTATGTCCATTTAGAAAGATAACATGATGTCTTTGTGTGGTTTCTGACTCACTCTATCTTAAAACTATACAGAGGAGCCACAGCCTGCTGAAGTATTAGATACTGATGCTTTAACATAGTATTGTTAAAGAGCGTACAGTCCGCATACTGCAGTGGATAGCAAGAGCTGAGGTAGATAGAAATGGAGAGTAAAAAAGAGTGTTTGATTTTCCCACCAGCCATTGCTTCAAGGAGAGTCTGTGCCACAAAATGATTCCCAGAAACATGAAGACATCAAACAGTCTTTTGATCTCCCAGTTACTAGGAGATGGCCTTTATTTCTTACTGCTTTGAGAGGAATGTCACAGTGAAGGAGTTCTTGGGGGCTCTGTTGTCTTACAGAAGTGATCATAAGGCTGCTAGGATGGGAAGATAAAATTTGTTTGAGAAATTAATCATATTAGGAACTTACAGTACTTCTCAACTATATATGGTTTGAAACAAGCTAAAGATGTGTTTTCATAGAATGAATACCCTCAAACTATGTAAACTTGATATAAAGCTTCAAGAAACCTGCATTTTAATAAACAGGAAAAAATATTGGTGAAAATGCTTGCTTTGTGTAAAGACCTTTCTAATTTGTTTTACATTAAAATGTAAATTGTTAAGTCTATAGTAATGTTGTCAACTTCTTCACAATGTTTGTAAGCATACACTGAATCACCGTACCTAAGAAGAAAGATGTGAACTCTCTGTAAAATGAAGCAAATATATCCAAGGTCCAGTTTCTGTTTGATTTATGCAGCTAAAAATGATCTGAAGTAATTTATTTTTCAGTAGGTTAAGTAACAGCCTAAATATGAGAGAAACAAACAAAAGCAAACGCAAAGTATTTTTTTCTCCAAATTTTATTTTGAGTTATTTACTAATAAGGAGGTGAAGTCATTCAAGGGATGAATTCATTTCTCTTTTATAAAATGTGTCCAACATCTGTCTTTATAAATGACTGTTTCAGGATATGGAGTAAGGAGGTGAGCTCCCTTTTTTCTTCATCTGAATCCAAACTGGTTATGGAGACAGAACTAACCTACCCATGGTTTGTGGCATTAAGCAAACCTGTAATTAACGCAACTTCAGTATGATTTCTAGTTTGAAACTCATTTGGTCTGTGGTCCAAAACTTTAGAGAAGCTAGTAGATAATGCACTATGTTTTGGCATTTTCGGAGCTTTGTGGGACAAATGTAAGTGAAAGTGTCTGTATCAGTCAGGACAACCTGGTGAAAAAATGACTAAGACCATATAAAAATGCAGTATTTTAACAGTAACTATTCTTTCACTGTTCCTTAGTAAGCTAAAGTAGAAGCGCAGAAGACATAACCTTTGCTGGTCATTGGTATGTAAAGGTTTAAAACTGTGAGCCTGTCATGGTTTAATCCCGGCTGACAACTAAATACCACCCGGCTGCTTGCTCACTCCCTCCTGGTGGGATGAGGGAGAGCATTGGAAGGGTAAAAGGGAGAAGACTCATGGGTTGAGATAAAGGCACTTCATTAAGTAAAGCAAAAGCCATGCACAGACGCAAATCAAAACAAGGAATTAATCCACTACTTCTCATTGGCAGGCAGATGTTCAGCCATCTCCAGGTTACCTGGGAAGACAAACATCTCCCCCTTCCTCTTCCTTTCCCCAGCTTAATATGCTGAGCATGGTGTCGTATGGTCTAGAATATCCCTGTCCCAGCTGTATCCCTTCCCAGCTTTTTCTGCACTCCCAGCCTCCTGGCTGGTGTGGTGGGGTGAGAAGCAGAAAAGGCCTTGACTCAGTGTTAAGTGCTGCTTGACAATAACAAAAACATCCCTGTGTTACCAACACTTGTTTCCACCACAAATCCAAAACATAGCACCATACCAGCTACTGTGAAGAAAGTGAATTCTATCCCAGCCAAAACCAGCGCACAGCCACATTCAGTGCTTGTCTTCAGGAGAGGAAAAACTCCAACTTCTGTAAAACTGCACCAGCCTTCTGTTAACCTGCCATTTGTTCCCTCGCTTTACATAGAAAGCTTAGTTAATTTTTTTGGACACGAACACTGAGCTTGCAGAGCGAGTCATTTATCTGTGTAAAATATACATCAGTTAACAACATTACACAGAGATGTTTGACTGAGCTGACCTGGTTCAGCATTAAAAAGATGCAGTGGAAAAGACTCTTTGGTCTAATGTTTATCTTCTGGTTAGGAGAGTTGACTTTTATTGTACTTCTGTTTCGTGCTAGAACAACAAAGTCAAAACTCCCTGGATTGTTACTTAATTCATCTTTTGTCTGTGCATTTAGGGCAAGATTCAAGGGATTCGATTAGATCTGCTTGCAACAGGTTTGGCATGAGAATCCCACATAAGGGTGACAAAATGTTCAGCTGAAAGAACACTTCACCCTTTGAATAGGGAGAAACTGTAGGGAGGGTGCTGTGGGGCTTTGTTTGGTTTTTGGTTTTCTTCTCTTGTTGGAAAGGTTGATGTTTGAAACGTGTCCTTCATCAGGAAAGAAGAACAGAAGATATGTTGGTGTTAATTGATTTGAGGAGATGGCCCTTCATTTGATACAAGTCAGCATTTGGAGATCTGAAGGTGTTTTAAACAGCCTTCTGTTAATAAACATCATAGCTTTCTGACCTAGAGAATAGTAGTGCTTTTAAAATTTACTATTTTACAGATTGCAAAAGTCTTCTCTCGCAATATGTAATTGTTGGGTTTTCTTCTTGAAGCTAGTGTCCTTCACAAAATTTAGAAGCATTTATGCGGAACAACTAATGCAAATTATGACTAGCGACATGTACCTTTTTTTGCACAAATTCTTAAGGCATCAGGGCAATGGAAAAGTGTAACATTTGTCTGGATTTTGTATTTGGCATGTCACTATCATGTAGACATGCATCTGTAGAGATTTAACTGTTCATATGAGATGAAATAGATCACTACACAGGACATGTGTGTTGCCGTATGTTCTTGATACAATGGACAAGAATGGGAACGGTAATTTGTGGGGTTAGTCTAGTCTGTACAAGGTCATCTCTTTAAAGAAAACAGCTCCTAAATCTACTGCCAAAGCAGAATAGAAGAAAGGAAAATACTTAGTTACTTAAACCTGTCTAGTCTGGAGATGGTTTCTTCCTCTCCCGCATTTTAATTATATTATGGGTGAGGCATTTCCTGTGGCTGCTTTATAACAAAGATCATGAGGAAATTATCAGCTAATGAGTAATGTAGACTGCTTCAAGCTGGCCCAGGTACCTGTCCAGCTGATGGCCGCTTTCATCTTATTTCATTCTGGCTTTTAAAAAGCTTATGCAGCTACATTGGCTAACGTAATGTTTTTGGAGGTTATCAATCAAGGCAGAGCTGGCTATGCTGTGTGAATTCCTCTGTATAGTGTAATGTGGGTTAGATAACTTCATTTGACTCGCACTACTAAATATGTCAAATATCCAAACAGCACTCCTCACTTTTTTCAAAAAGTGTTTTATGAGTATTTAAAATATTTTAGAAGTACATATTCACGCTAATCTAATTGTCAAAGCTGCAGGGGCATAATTTGTTTCAGATGTTCCACCGTAATAAGCACTGTGCTGTTATAAACAAATTGTTCTGAGTTAACACACGGGAAACATTGACAGGACAGAAGCTTATTTTCCAAGCAAAGCTATCTTGAAAATACAAAAGAGAATGCATGAGTCCATTTAACCCTGGAGTAAAGTGATTATTGCAGTAATTTGGATACTTGGAGCTTGGGCAATGGGGGTATTGGATATAGACACGGAGCTGTAGCTAATGAGGCCAGTTACAGCTTAACTGACTCCTGTAGAGTCATTTCTGCGTGTTGGCGCTGTGCTCTTCAGTGTCTGATTAGGGGGTGGTTAACATGGAACCACATCGGATTCTTACAATGGTCACTGTCTCACCTGAGCAGATGTTCCTCAAAGCTGACAAGTTT
>JAVSBS010027005.1:18674-71760 GCA_033124195.1 Coracias cyanogaster | reverse complement strand
AAGTAAAGTAGCTATCAGTACTAGAAGGCTGTTATTCTTTGTAAAACTAGTTAGGAATGGGAGATATTTTACTTTATTAATAGAGTGAATTAAATATGCAGGAATTACCTTATTTATTCACCCTCACACACATTCTGTAAACATTGTGAGAGACAAATATTTTTTTTGTGAGATTGGGGATTTGTAGTATTCCGAATGGATAGTGATAATCTGGTACTGTTGAAGTCTCAGATAAGTTTCCATTGATTTCTTTTATTCAGAGCTTCAGTGTAGGCTGTATCACTACTTCTCCCATAACTGAGGTAAATTCTGCAAACTTAATTGCAAGATGAAGATGTTGTCACAGATGCTCTGGAATGCAGATTTGAATGCACCGCAATATTTATTTTTTTAAAGTTCATGTTGCTCTAAAAAATCCTGAATGTACAGAATTTATTTTGAATGAGTCTAGTTGTTAGGGGACACAAGCCTGATTTGGAACATGGATGTCCTTTACTTTGGAGAAGAGGCTGATCTCAGTGACATTCATCTTCTAAAAATCACTGCTGAAATTCTTTCCGATTTCTATGAGATGTGGGTTTCAGCTGTTGTGGTTGAGTAGGGTATAATGCATTAGTGATGTGGAACGCTCGGAAAAATTGGTAGGGTATAAATAATCTGCTTGTTTTTTCATTTAGAAGTTTAGAAGTAGTTAAAATTAGCTTAGGATTGCATATCATAAAGCTGCACGGTTTGTTAGGGTTTTTTTTGTTTGTTTGTTTGGGTTTTTTTCCCCAAAAACACACAGTTACCGCTGGCTCAGTGGGAGAGCTGCTGTCTGCCACTGGTAGATACTTCAGCAGGATATAGGATCTATGCTCTGACTTTGAGAGATTTAACAACTGGCTTTAATTATCCTACAGTACCATAACTGAGCTGTTAGAGAGGAGCATACAGATTTATCTTTTTGTGCGATGAACCCAGCTGGATTCAGAATGCTTTTCCATGACCAATATTCTCTTTTACGTGGAAATGTTTCTCATCAGAGCTGTATTTCTCTCTGAAACATTTCTTTGTTCTGGTGCCAACTTTAATAAATATTTTTAAATGCTTCTGTCTTACTTGATATTGTTTGGGAAGAACAAATTAAGTTGAATGTAATCCTGGAAGAGGCAGGAAAATGGTAGGATGAACGATATGAAGTGTAAGATTGTGTGATGAATACAGTTACCAGCTTGAAAAACTGGAAACTACCTGAAAATACAAGGAAATGGAGTTGGTGGTTAAAGAAACAATCTCTCTCTGCCTGATTGTCTTACACAACATTAATTGTATTACTTTGTGTTTTTACACCTGATTGGGCTTCTTTTATCAGAAAAATACTCCATTTTTCAAATATGGCAGGAAACTATATTAACTATTTAAATAAATACTCAAAATGGTAAAACAATCTGAAGATACACTAGTGTAAGTATTGTGCAGTTGTGGTTTCCAGTTCTCATAATCAGCTGGTTTTTTTCCCATTACAATGTAACTTTGCTGTTTTGCCAGTCCTTGTTCTTCATAATTTAAATTAGCTGTAATTACGTGTAATATTGAGCCTTGATTGTGTTCAGGACTGGTACAAACTTAAGAATCCAATCCAAAGCTACTGAAGAATGTGAGAAGATTTAACCCAAATCTTTTATATTGGTTGTGCATCTAACTCCAGCTTAGAAAACCAGTTATTTCTCATTTACCATGATACCTAGAAAACAAGATCTACAGTCATTTCAATTCAGTTCTTCCTTTCCCTTATGGCTTAATTCTGATCCCAGTATGGTTAATAGGAGCAAGCTTTGAACCCCTCATTCAGTCTCCCCAGTGCTCAGTGCATTTTCATTGTTGTAGTAGAATTTAAGCATCAAAGTGTTAGCTCTGGAGACTTAAGAAATTCCTCTTGTATTTGAAAAAGTGCATAACAAAAACTATGCATTTGCCAAATTTGAAATTCACATACTATTCTAAACATTTCCATGTTTTTCTGATAGAAATCAAAAGAACGCTCATCTGGCTTTGAAGCAATATAAAGTTATATGTTTAATTTCTACCTATTCTTTGTTTTGTCGGGAGTCTTTGGTTTGTGCAAACAGAACCCTAGAAGCAGTTCCAGGTGAAAAGGTTCTGCGAGATAATAAGGAAGAACGTGAGCAACAAAATCGTCTGAAAGAAATAGATCATCAGCTGAAATCACTGGAGAGAAATCTTGTAAGTCTCCTATTTTTGCCATATTTTTTTCCCCTCAGTTTGAAAACTTTGGAGTTTATCATTCCACGTGTCTTAAAATAAAACCCAATTCTGCAAATTTGTGTAAATTCCTGAAGGAATCCACAAAGGAATATACAAGCAAAAGTAGCAGAAATATTTTTCAGTCATAATGCATGTTTCCCGTTAATGTAGTGTCTTTCAAAGTGAAAGAAATTATTCTCCTCCCTTCTTCCCCAGAGGGAAATAACATAAACAATCAAATATAAATATATCCTAAAAGGATTTTTTTATGGTTCATATAATTGAGTGCTCTTTAGAGGACTAGGTCTGGTGGGAATGTTGTATACATTAAATTATTGTGTGATTTAGTTTTGCTGAATTCATTTAGTGTGTTTTTGTTCCTGAATTTTCATTTAATACATGAATTTCATAGGTGCACGGGCCTTTAAAGTAGGAGTATGTAAGTAAAATGGTAGTAAGAAGACGTTAGTGTTTTAGAGTAAGTACATCACATCTCATCTTTACTACCACTTTGATTAAAAGCAGGTGGGGAAAAGGCAATTCAAAATCCAAGAGGATCCTGTTCTTAACGTAGTAGGCAGAAATTATGTTTCTCTCTAAGTCAGAGCCAGGACTGACAACCCAAAACTTATATGCCTCTCTCAAGTGATATATTACTATTCTCTTTTGCTAAGTATAATTTATTACGTTACTCTCAAGTTAAAATAAGGAAATGTAAGTAAAAACTAGTGACAAGGGAACCTCAAGGACTTCAGGAGTCTTATTACTCATTTGAAAATATACATTGTAAATGTGCTGTTTGATCTGAGCTGATGGAGCTACAGAGCAGCCTATACAGAAGAGAATGAGAGAGAAAATATCTAAAACGTTAAAAAACAGATGAATTCAAGAGCAGAGTCCTAGGATGGTACAGTTGCATTTGTTTGGTCCTAAAGCCAATGCTGCTATTTAGTTTTGTTGGATGACTCATAGATATTCTTCAGAGCACAGGAAAGGTAAACTTCCCTGGTGGTTTTTTTTTATATATAATGTTGTACAAAACTTTGAAGGTTTGCCTTGCTCAGGTGAACTCTGGAATGAAACTGCTGGAGACTCAAATGGTCGTTACTGCATCACTGAGCTGGCAGTAGTGGTTAAAACCTGGACATATATGCATATTTTTAAGAAGTTAACATCTTTTAGTATTATTTTTCTGCTTTGAGATAAAGCTTTGGTTTCTCCACAGAATATGCTGTGTAGAGAAGGCAAACCAGTACAGCAGCATGCAAGAGACTAAGGTGGGAGGACAGCTGAGTTGGGTAACCTGATGAAGCTGGATGTTTGCTAGAAAATCCCCAGTATTTTGGTACATCAGCGTAAGGCATCAGTGTAGATAATTGACATGAAAGATGTATGCAGATGAAGAGACTGGTTATTGGAATAGTGAGCATGGATTTACTGAGGGTAGGTGATTCTTGACTAACCTGCTTGCTGCCTTTGAAATGGCTGGATCTGCTCTGTAAGCTGGAAGGCAGGGCTGCCGCTCTGGGAGCTGGGCTAGAGAAGGGGGCTGACAGTTTGTAAAGGACAGCTGCAGAGTTCTGTATTAGAGAGGACTAACTCCCTCTGACAGTGCAAAGTGGAGCCTGGCTGGCCGGGGAGCAGCCCTGCTGAAGAGGACCTGGCATCACTGTGGACAGTAGACTAACTATGATCCAGCTGCATTCTCTGCTGAAGATTAACAGCGTACTTGGCTGTATCAACGTGAGCATAGCAAATAGATTACGGCAAGTAATTACTCCCCTTTACCTGCTACTCATTAGACTGTCTAGAGGCTTGCATCCAGTTGCGGACTTCCCTGTAAAGGTGTTGACACACCTGAGCAATTTCAGCAGAGAACCACCATGGTGCTTTGGGCCTAAAGCATTTGACCCTGTGAAGCCACGAGAAGAGATGGCTCAGGCAGACCTAACAGTAGCTTTCCAGTAGCAAAGTAGAACGTTACAGAGGAGACAGAGGGGTAGCGTCTTTACTGAGTTACATGGTGAGAGAACAAGAGACAATACTCATAAATTGAAACAAGGAGGCTCCAACTCGATTTAAAGAAAAAACAAACAAAAAAATCCCAAATCAAACCTCTGATGGTAATTAAGAATGGGAAGTGGGTTGCATGGAGAGACTGTGAAATCTCCATCCTTGAAAATTTTGCAGACCTGGCTGGACAAAGCCATAAGGCATTTGATCTGATCGTAGCTAACTCTACTTTGAAAAGGTTGGACTAGAGACCTCCTGACACCCCCCTCCCCAGTCTGATGATATTTTCAATCTAAAAGTAAAAGGATCAATAATTTTTATGCATATTTCAGGTAGTAATCTTTTATTATCACTACATTGGAGCACAAATAGCAATTCTTCATGGCTGTGTGTTGTAGAAATTTGTTTCCTGTGAAGAGCTGATTTTACTGGTTTTTTTTCCGTGTAGTCATCAAAGCATATTAATAGATGAGTTTGTTGTTTCAGACCAAAAATCCATGTAGTCTACCTTTGGCTTGTGAAGGTCATTACTCAGCAGTAGGCTTACCTTTGGCAGTATCAGAGCTGGGACAAATACTGTTCCAGTTATCTCTTATCGCCCTCAAAATGAGATCTCCAGTGCGGCTCAAAAGCTTTGTGATTGAGATAGCAGCATAACCACAGTGCTATAATCTCAGTTCCTGATAGCACCGTTCCTACAGTTCCAGAAACTTCGGCCGCTATCTGCAAGTGCAGGGTTTATACTGGCAGTGCCGGCCCGGCACAGCCAGCGTGATTAGACTCCGAGCAGGTTTAAAGCTAATTTGGGTATAACTGCATGCAATCCAGTCTCTGGTTTTCAGGGGAAAACAATGCTAATGGACACATTCTTCCTGACATCAGTTAATTTTACATACTTAGGGAACAAAGCCTTCAGACAAGGAGGCAGGGATTGCCTTAAAGTCTGTTCAGTTGTGCGTCTGTGTGTGTGTGACTACAGTAAGGCAGCATATTTAGCTCTAATCTCTTCCCAGTACCAAAACAGTAGTAGACCTTCATTTTAATACACTGTTATGTTAGACGGTTAAAAGATAGGAGGCAAATAACTGGAAGAATTCTGTGGAACTTCAGGGTATGGAATAGGTTAATGGGTAAACAGATAAAGTAAGTCTGAGCATTGTAATCTTTTCCTAGTCATTGACCTTTATATCACTTTTTGTCACTACTGACCTTGTTCATGAGGTAAACACATTCTGAGGAAGTGCGTCTGGGAACCGTGTGAGCGTCCAGCGCAGGCCTGGGAAACGCGCTGGGCTGCTGACTCATGCAGATGGCTTGTATAGAAATGGGATGGTTCCAAACCTTGGTTGGGTTAGAGCAGTGTTGTCTGGTATCACGTTACGCACAATCTTGCAACATACCAGGCATTTTTCCTTGGCTAGACTGGGTGTATTTAGAACTTCAATAGGCTGTAATGTTAATTTTCGGTGTTTATAGACATAGAATATGTCGTTTGCACCAGTGTGTTGCTCATGGCCAGCCTAGGTCATGCTGGGAACTGTGCAGCACCTGGTGAGACTTCTTCAGGGGGACATGCTGTGTCTTTTTACCCGTTGCTGCTCTGTAGCATGACTCTGAGATCACAGCCCATGAGTATGAAATATTTGTGTATTAGGTCCTCTGTGAGATACTTTGGTTGCCAGTGTAAATAAAGAAGTATTCAACTCTGAATGAAAGTAGGTTTTTCCTTCTAACAGTAAAGTAAAATATGCAGAAAACGTACTTTATTTTTTTTTTTTTTAGTGTGAACAAAGAACAGCCTTCAGAAAATACTGCCTTTTTTGTTTTTTTAGTTTTGTGTCCTTCTAATCTTACTTCTGGCAAATGTAGTCATTATTAGAGAACACTGGACAAAACAGCATGGTATCACCTTCAGATGTGACATACATAATAGAATAAAATTTATCTTATTTGGTATGGGAGTGTCTAAAAACAAGAGAACTCTTACACACTATGGATTGGGTGCCTTGTTTCTATACCAAATAAGTATTTTAGCCATAGATTCCATAACAATGTTAGCAGCAAAACTGCTCTCTGCTGAGAAACTGCTAAACTGAATGCTTGGGTTGGGGGGGGGGGGGAAGTGTGTAAATGGCATATTTAATTAATTAAATAATGTAATTATTTCTGGAAATACTGTTTGCTATTCAATAGGTGGCACTCTTCACTGTATGTTAGAGGAAGGGTGCCTAGGCATGGTTCTAGGGGGTTTTATTACGGTGAAAACATTTTGGTGGTATAAAATAAAGATTGTGAGAGATTGCCTCTCACTTTTGACAAGATTCCAGGTGTGCAGCTTTTAACATTCAGTTATTTTTCTAGCTTAGCTAATTAATTTGTCTATTTAAAATTCATGTTGCATTTAAAAATCTCCTTTACTCTTTCTTAAACCACTGTAATTCACTGTGTAATACTGGAAATAAATTCTCCGCTCTGAGTAGATGAGGTGATTTGTCAGCAGTTTGCAATATTGTTTCTGAATGTATGGTTATACTGGGCTATATAATTTTAAACTGTAGTGTTTTACAAATCTAGTGTCTGAAAGATAACTTCTAAAAATGTATTTTAAAAATTCCCTCAGATAAAATATTTCCTTGTCACTGTTTCATTTTGTTTGTTTCTGTCTCCTAGGTGGAAATTATGGACAGTTTAACTACACAGAATTTAGCTCTGTGCTTTGGGGAGTAACTTACAGTTGGTGTAACAGTAGCTGTATTATTTTTCTGTATGTGTCTATGGTAGAATACTGTTATTTCTTCCACTACTGCAAAATGAACTATTCAAAGGGGTTCATATAATAGTAGCTTTACTCTGACCTTCTCTTCAATGGGGCCGAATACATTCATCATATTTCTGGAGCAGGCTATTTAGTAGGTGCTGGCTTCTGAAATGGTAACATTTATGGATTCTTCCACTACACTTTACCTTGTGTGTGCTGTGAGACTTCATGGTTTCAGCTAAGCCTGGAACCGAGTACACAAAACAAGGCTGGAAGATAAGACTTTTATGTACTTAACAATCAATATAAAACCGAGAAAATCTGCTAAGTATTATGCTTGAAGTAATGAAACTGAGGGCTTTGGAATCTGAGTTCCGCCTTTATTTTGAAAAAAATTGTCCCCAGTGAATTAATATACCAAAGAATGTATTGTATGCATTGTTGAAATGCATTGTGAAATTTCAATCCAACTGAAATGTATCTGTACTGTGGTTTCTGGGCCCTTGCTGAATTTCTTTTAGGTTTTAGTTTGACCTTAGTTCACTTGTTCTTCATCTGAAACCATGGCTGACTCTCTCCACATTCTTTCATCTTTCAGTTTCCTGGAAACCATTGAGCTTATCTTTGTTTTGTGAATTGCATTGTTAACTGCGACTTCAAAAAAAATGTTCAGCTGCCAAATGCCTGTTGCTGAGCATTAATGAAAAGAATTTTATATAGAAAGAATAATAAATGTAGTTATTTTTCAATTGTGGCTTCTACTAGTTGGCCATTTGTGATAATCCAGTAGCGTGTTTGATGATGTGTAGAATTTTTTCGTGGCAGGAGGTTTAAATGCACATCCAAGCAAGCTGTAAGTACGATAGTTTCACCTTTGCTGGCTTTATCTGTGTTTATTTCAAAATGTCTTAAACTGGAAGCTGATTCTTTCCCGCCAAAATCTAGCCACAGATGCCTGATTTGGAGTTCTGACTAAATATATGAATTTTAAAAATATTTCAAATGCATATTGAATATATATGCATATAATTGCGTGTATTCACATAGGTATAGTGTTACCTCTCCGCATGACTGAGATACTGATACCTACTTTAAAAAAAAAAAAGTCCACTTAGTTGCAGCAAGTACTTTTAAAACACAAGCTAAATCTAGTTTGTTCAGTCTTAAATTTAGATTCCAGATGTCCATCTGTCTGTAGGAATTATTTTTTCATGAGTTTATGCTATTTGGTGGCCAAACACAATACATGATTGTTAATTATTGAGCTATCTTGTTATATCAAATGGTATGAAAATACACATATTCTGTTATCTGAATAGCTGAACTTTGCAGGAGGGTGAGCAATTGGCATGGATGGTGCAGAACAAATATACAAAAATAGTAAATATATAAGTGCTGTCAAGAGCTTTGATTATCTGCATTAGCTTCCTCCAAAAGTCATGATTATTATCTTTTTGATGCAGAATAATGTGTATCTGTGGGGAAGGAAATGTCAAGATAAAATTTTTTTACTGTTTAGTTCTGGAGAAAGTCTCACAAACTATTTCGTGGTTTACACTGCCTCATGATGATGCAGGGGGTTCTTATACATAATTTTATCCCGGCTTTTTCCCTGAAACTGAATGAATTTAGTGCACCTGGTCCTGTGTTTGCATTATAGGCACCTGCCAGAAAAAGGGGAGTATCTTGTTCCTGACCTCTACCTTAATTCCTTTCTTCCCCTTTAAAGGGGGGGAAATACGTAAAATTACATAAAAATGTAATTTGTCAACTAGACAATTCTGTAATATGGTTTTCAACCAGAGTGTCTGCAGAAATTAACTAGACATTAATTGCTAACTTTTGACCACAGGAACAGCTGTATTTTTTTACTACTTTGTGCGTTGGTAGTCCTTCCAGGTTCTTTCAGTATCTGTGCAGTAACATATTAAAAGCAAACGTCTTTATTTCAGCTCACATAATATCATCTAGTGGCTGGTTTCTGAATAAGCATATGTTTGTCCTTTAAAAATAGAACTTGCTTAATAAAAAGTTTTCACAACACAGATTTCATCGCACCCAATAAAGTGAAAAAGGACAGCTTATCTAAATAGGGTTGAGATGTACCACTTTCTTTCAGAAAGTATCTGCAGGCTGTTAGCAGTTTGGGGTCGGCCAACTCAGGGCAGCTGATCTGAGTTGGCTGCAGATGTATCCTGGACCATAAATGTCGTTCTCAGTATAAAGGGAGAAGTTTACTGAGGAGGGTGTCTCTTGCCTGGGCTTCTCCTGACTCTGTTCCTCTTCCTGCTCCTGAGGACTGCCTTCCAGTTTATTGTAATTGCCGTACATTCACTGCGCTGAGTATAACTTTCTTTATTTTGTGCTGACATTGGTATTAGTTTGGCTGTTTCATTAAATCTGTTCTCATTTCAACCCATAGGTCTCCTCTCCTTTTCCTGATCCACCTTCTTGGTTGGGGAGGGCTTATTGGGTCATAGAGCAACTGCTATAGCTTAGTCCTGTATGTGGGCTAGATGTAGATGCTAGAGAAAAATGATCCAATTCTCTTTGTCGATTCAGTGTACTGATTTTCCTTCTCCCCAGATGTAGAGAGTTTCCAGTTAAGATGGCAACTCTGCTAATGAGTTGCCCCAGAATTTGTAGGAGAAAACTGAGAAGCGCCTTGTACTTATTTCAGCTGATTTTGAACACAGGAAGCCTTTTGTCTTTGTGGGTTTTGGGGTTTTTTGGTTTGTTTTGGGTTTGTTTGTGTTTGTGTTGGTTGTTTGTTTTTTTTTTCTCTCCCCTAACCACTATATTTGTTCCAATTGTCTTTCCCAGTGTCTTGCATGTGATCTAATGTCTTTTTTTGTAGAGTTGAGCTTTCTCACCTTTTCTCCTATGTATTATGGTGTTTGCCATCTTAAACTAACAAACAAACCATTTTTGGCTACTCAGCTTGTCTCTAAATTCATGTAGTGCTATTTACAGGAATTGTTAAATCTCCTTCAGTTTCGTGTCTGTAACATGATTCCAGTGTAACTGTAACTGCACTACTTTCTTAAATGTCTTTATTTATAAATGGCATTTGACACCAAACAGATTCTTATCGGAATTCTTATCTTATCGTAGGTGATGACAGAGTTGATGAAAACTGATTTGCTTCTGTGCTCTTGTATTATTCTTTCAGTATATCCTTTGTCACACTCTGTCCTCTATGACCTCGACAAATGCAATATAACAGTGTTACTGTATTTGATTATTATGTTTTTTACTATGCCATCCATTTATCTGCCCCCTGACCTCTTCCCACCATCAGGTCTAAACCAGGTTGCATATGTCTACTTGCAAGGCCCTTTTTTGTTCCTTCTTTACTCTCCTTTCTCTCAGTCTGTTGTCATTAGTTCATGGATGAGATAAATACATGGCTTCAAAGCAGGACAGTGCCCTTCATCACTCATTTGTTATATTTTTCAAATGGTTGCATTTTGCTCTGATTCCTTCATGCCTAAAGCGTTTTTTGAAATGCTTTTCACGGAATGGATGAGAATTGTGTTTCTGCTTTAAGACAGTCACGCTTATTGATCAGTGGAATTTTGTGTTTTCCTGGTATTTGACTAGTTGCGCATATTTAGCTTTTGTATGGGTATAATTAGGGGTTTGTTTGGGATTGTCTTCTGCCCTTTCTCTTCCTGTGTTTGTGCACCATCTAACACCACAGTTCAATGCAGTGACTATGGTTTCTAGCTGCAGTGGTCTTAAAACACTGATTAACAATTTCTCTGGTGAGTAGAGGTGTCCATAGCATAGACTTTCATCACTGAAGTGTGCTTGTCCTTTTGAGGCAAGGAGATGTTTACTTGTTGTTACACATCCTTATTGGCAAGGTCAAGAGTTCCGTGTTCCCTGCTACCAGTTAGCACTGTTATTTAATCTCTGTAGGAAGGAAGCCTCGTTATTGTCAGAAAGAAAAACGGTCAGGGAAGAGCCTCTGTTTTTCTCTAAGTGTTGTATGGGAAGGCTGTTTCTACTTTGCCCCATGATGTCGTGTTCAAAATGAGTGAAACAACAGGGCTGCTGTGGAGGAAACCTTCTGCAGTGTGTACTTAGGTGTAGTTTATCCTTTTATGGGTGAGTATTACCGCCTTGATCTTTTTGATAAGTAGCATATAAGCACATCTTTCCATCTTAGGCCTGGCAATTATGTCATTTATAGCCTGCAATAAGTGTCAACGTAGAATTTTGCTGGCTGTGCATTTATCTTACATGTGCGTGTCTGTATGTACAAACAGTGTAGTAGAGCTTTAATCTTTTCTCAAGACACTTTAAGGTGTTTGGGCAGAATGGATGTGTAATCAAACAGCATCTCAAAGTGGAGGATATAAAGCACTCAGCAGACGTACAGGGTGCTGATGCGCTTGTAAACTACATCAAAGTATTTGATAGACATATGGGGCTCCTAAGCCAAAAGCATCTTAAATGTCCTAGCAGGATGTGACTTCTGTTATAAATATTTGTAATACTGGTGTGGACATCTCGTGTATTTCAGCTTAAGCTATAGAATTGTTTATGTATATTCACCTATAAAAGGCTAGAGTATTAAAGAAAGAAGTTATTTTTGGTATGATTCTTGAAAGTATACAAATTCCATTAAAACTATGTGATGGATGGTACAATTAACATATTAAGACAAACTGATGGCATACTGTTGACAAATCTGATAAACAGAGGTTTACGACAAAGCTTAGTTGAAAGCTCAAAGTATTTCTGATGGATTTTTTTTGCTTCTAGAAGCAGTTTCTTGAGGTGACAACAGCCATATTTCTAGCATGAACGCAATAATTTTCTTTTCAGAAACACTGTAATCCTGTTTATAGCCTCAAAGTTGGTATGAGAAAAGCTTTGGAAATTCTGTCTCATTGATCTAAATAGTAGAAATATACGGCGTATTTTTTAGTTATGTTGCACTGTGCAAGCCAGTATCAAAAAATGCTTAGGAAGTTGAGATGTCCCTTTTCTAGAAAATCCTCACTTGAAATATTCCCTCTTGTTAGAATGTGAAGAGCTGTGGGCATATAAGCTTTTTATGGAAAAATTACACAGACACCTAACATCCTGCTACTGAGTGTTCGCAGTGCCTGCCAGTTTGGCAGAGTTGGACATCTCGTGGCCTATCTCATGCCTAAGTCTGTTTTTTAATTCCCAGTCTGAGCATTCCTTTGTCCATGGGCTCTGTTTGCTAGACATGCTCTGAGCATGCCAATACACCCAAGCAGCCATGGTCAAGATTACGCCTGTTTTCTTTCAGAAACACAACCTAGGAAGTTAGCATCTGTCTGAAAGTACTCCCCCACTTTCTTCAACCTCAACAATTTCATCCCGGTAGCTTTTTCTTCAATTTCCTTCATACAAGAGTGATCTAAACCCTACATAGCTTTTAAGTTTGAGAGGAGGAAGGACATCATCTCTCCAGTGGTGAAATTAAGATACTCATCCAGGAACATGAAATTCATGGCCAAAGCAGCATAAATTAGAAGGACAATGTTTCTCAGGACACTGTTAGGCAGGATGCTTCTCTGAAAGAAGAAAAGATAACAAATGCTGCTTGTACAGACTTTGATTCTGTCATTCAAAATACATTAATATTATTGTGTAGGGACCAGGAACTTCCTTTTTGCAGATGACAGTCTCACCATTGATCTAGACTAATGATTTCTAACACTGTGAATTTTGTTTTTCCTGGTACTTTGTTTCAGGGCTGAGGTGCAAAGATTTATTTATTTATTTATTTATTATTTTTTAAAATTCAGTCTTGCCTATATCCTTGTCATTGAGGTCTTCCCTCATAACAAGGGGAGGTAGGTTGAGACTTAGAAACAACTTTATGGGCATGTTCTTTTGTAACTATGAAAAGCAAGTGTAATTGTCATCACACAGACTGGTTGCGTGTACCTGAGAGGCACGGCCACATGCATTGTGGTAAATTCTGGTCTTTAACACAGTGCTGTGATTCTGAAAGATGCAGGATTGTAGGTTGGATCTTTGGCTCTTCTTTTATGTTGTTTGATTTAGTTTTGGGTTTCATTTCCCCTTCCCCCATTTTCTCTTCATTTTGGCACTGTTCTGCTTACAAATATTGAGAAATGTGCATTGATATGTAATACTGCATGACAGTAATCATTCTGTCCAAATTTTCACTTGTAGAGTACTTCTTTATGGAGGTGTGCTTGCTAAAATTTTCTTACCTTTTAGTTTCACCTTTTCACCTAGTATCTAAAAAAGAAGCCCATGATAGTAAGTTGACATTGGAAGACTGAAGATACTGACTGGACTTTGTAAGAAATGTTTTCCTCTACTTCCTAATATGACCCAATCTTATTTTTCTACTCTGCCAATTATATTTAGGAGAGAATAGTTTATTTAAATTCCTTCCATAGAAGAAGTCCCGCACTTTTAAATTATTCCTTCAAAAGTCCTTGCACTAGATCTTCACAAGCTCTTTTTCCCTTTTTTTTTCCTTTATAATTTAAAAACCAAAATTGTAGTCAGTTCTTTTTGCCAAGTGCAAAAAGCAGTCATAATTAAACATGTCTCTGTACTCGCTTCTGTGACTACCCTTTTTTCAGAGCACCTCCACATTCTTCACGTGGTTGTCTTTAATTTTCTGACAAGCAGGGAGCTCCCCATCCCTTTCTGATGGGATCTAGTCATTGTTCATATCTTGGTCATGTAATCGTTTCTGACTGAACTATCAATAGTCTTTGGTTAGAGGGTATTTAGTTTTTCTTCTGAGTGAATTTATCTTCTCTAATGCCTCATTGCAAACTAGTGTAATTATACTGTGGGGTGTATGTGTGTGTGTGTGTATGTGTATATATACACACACACATGTATGCATTGAACACTAAACAATATTTGTTGCTACTGAGAGTATTTAAATGCTATGAATGGTTTCACTTTCTGGGATGTTCATGGGTGAAAAAAAAGATTAAAACTGGATAACTGCTTATACAAACATGAACATGTGGTTGAAGCAGACCTTTTTTCTTCCTAGCTGCTTTTCTTTCTGTAAATAAAAGCTTTCCTTCAAAGAAATCTCAAGGAAAACTGGTGTCTCTCAGCAGGGAGTCTTCATTCTACAGGAAACAAACATTTTGTGCCTGTCCTCTGGCTTAAGTGTAATAGAAGCTTATTAAGAGATTGCTCCTGGTTTGTGAGGAGCAGTCTGCAGGACTTTGCTCTTTTCATTGAAGCCATGGGTATGACTTTCTCAATTTCATAGAATCTTCTTATTGAAGAAGCTGTTGCCAATGCAGGTGTTTGCACTTAGTGCTCTTTCTATTAAAAAAAAAAATCCAAAGATTCATATGTTAGGATAAGAAGATTATGTATAAATATAACACCTATTTATCATACATTTAACAGGCATATCTGTGTAATTGGGAAATTAGAGTTATTTATTGCTAGAATTGTCACTCATGCAATATCTTGTACTAATTTTTCATTTAAGATAACTGAGTGAAATAAAATCCAGTGTAAATGCTGACAAGTGTTTTTATTACTAGAATTTTTAGGGATAAAGCTAGAAAGCAGTAATGAGGAAAGGGACTTCAAAGCAACAAACAGCTAAGAATTTTTCGTGTTAAAAACAAGGGCGGGCAGAAAAAGAACTGTGACCTTTTGGGTATTGGATCCAAAGGAAGGCATGTTTGTAAGGGTAATTTCAGATATGGTGTGATAATGGATCCAGGGTACTTTCGTACTTTCTCAGAAAGGCATGTCTTTAAACTTGAACTTATAGAATAATAATAAATATGAATTATATTGTTTCAAGAAATGCCAAAAGGAAGTCTTGTATGGAATGTAAAGATTACAGGCTGATTTGTGGAGAAAGTTTAGAAATAATAATTGCGCATATATTCCTCAAACTCTATGAATAATCCACACTGTGTAACTATCAAGAGATCAGAGGTATAGGTGTGAGGAGTAGAGAGAAATGTGGTGTGTAATGAACTCATGCAAATAATCATTATGCAAACAAACATCTTTCCAGTTGTAAATAGTGAGAAAACTGCATTCTCAGTGTTTGAAATTATTGTATTAATAACTCTGACAGCTGACTCTGTCTCATTACCAAGTGACTTTAGTGACTGCCTAGTTTCTGAAAGGGAAACAGCATTGCTTGTTTTTTTAATGGATAAACCTATTAAATAATTTTTGATTGGAGGAGGAAGAATTTTTGCCGTGTGAATTACTCTTTTAGTTTAAGTTCTGATACAGAAAGGGTCTTTTAACTTTTCATTATCTATTTTTCAGTTACCCATACTTCCTTATCTGACAATTTGGCTTTTTAAACCTTTATACTAGAATGTTCATAGTTTGTTTATGAAGCTTTGGTACTAAGGCTAGGAGTTTCAGGTGCGATATGTTAAAGCTAAAAAAATAAAGCATAGTATTGGAAACTGAATTGATAGTATCAGCAGGAAAATGAGCTGCAAATTTAGATTCCTAGTGTTAATGACTTGTTTTAATTCTCATAAAAACCAACAAGATAAATTAATTTGATTTATTGTATTGTCACATGCTATAGGAATTGAATTGTTTTTTAATGCAAGTGTTGCTTAATAAGAAGATATTCTTAGTAGGAAAAGTAATATCCGTATCTTGCGTCTTTTAATACCAGGGCTTCACAACGGCATTTGGCTACAGAGAAAAGAGAGTGAGCAAATCTTTTAATTAACCTCTATGATTATGCATCATGCCCTCTTCATTAAATAGATCTAACAGGGAGAAAAGCCAGTTGTTTCTAATAATTTTCTAGTGCTTTTGTGGTTTGTATACTTCAGTGTTCTGAAGGTCGGATAGAACTACCAGACCATAAAATCCAGCCAGCGAGAGATCTGGAGCTAAGAGAGCTCAAGGATTTATTAAGTGATGTGAAACTCTATTGTTTTGTGCATGTGTTACATAATTGCTGTCAATGCAAGGCTGTTAAAATTCCCTGCTAGTAATAACACGAATACCATTTTATAGCTTCAAGAGGAGATAAAAGAAGTTTCTTAGTCAGCACTTCAACAATATCACAGCACATGTCAGTTTTATTATTCTGGGGCCTTCAGTTTTGGCAGATGCTCTCCATTCTGGCTGTGGTGTGGTAATTACCATATAAATTAAGCAGTGAAATAAGCTGAGTGCGGCCTTATCCCTGCTGCCTGTAACCAGGTTGCAAGTACTGCAGTGTGAAACAGGCATAATTCAGGCTGATTATATTTAGAAGGCCACATTTTGAAACGCTGGGCCTTTATCTCCATTCAAGTCAATTTTAAAAGTAAATTGAAGCTGTTTAGTTGCTGTGCAAACAGAAGGATCATTCTTTCTCCACAAGGTACTCTCCATAATAGCATTCCAGGAATTAGTTTAATCCATCCAGGTTTGATTCATAGCCACTAATTATATTTCAGCATACATTCTAGCGCTTCAAATTATATGTGTTCTTACTTTAATGAGTTGTAACTAGTCCTGAAATTGGGAGCTTTGCACTTTTCTTTTATATCTAACAGGCTTTACTTTGGATTTTATGGGATTAGAGTGCTATGGAAAGTCTAGGAAAGTGAGCTGAAATGAGTGGATTTGTTTTCTTTTGCTTTGTAGTTTGTTTTTTGTTTGTTTGTTTTTGGTTTTTTCCTTTTCTCTTCTCATATAGTTAAATCTGCTCATTTGGGAAGCCTTGGAAATTTTTAAATCAATACTCCAAATGCGAATTCCTCAGATGATAGTAACAAACCAGACATTTTCCTCCATGTGTAAGTAACTGCATCTGGCAAAGAAAATAAAATGATGTGAGTGACTGATGCTCTTTAAAATCACAAAAACTGTGTTGGAAAAATAAAAGCCTCAGAAGAAAAATAGTGTATTACATAATTTCTTCTTTTTTTTTTTTCTGGTAACGCATTACATGGGGTATGTTATGAACGGTGTAGTGGACACACAGAAGCACGGCCAGGGTCTCAGTGTGCTGGTGACAGTGTTGATGATGTAACTGCAGTCTTTTGATTTAAATTCTTCTTCTAAATTTGATGTCATGGAAAGAACTAGAGCAGCAACTCATGCCATCAGTATTAGGCTACAGTTAATTGTCTGTTGCTTTACTAGACTATTTTTTCTACAGATAAAATGTGAATCTGCAAAACTGCTGCTTCAGAGGTAACTTCCAATCTTTTAATGAGACAGAAAGTAAAATTAGGGATTGTGATTCTTGTGCTTACTTTTCACCTCTGAGGGATAAGTTACAAGACAGTGTTTGAAGTTATTACATTTATAACGAGTATCTTTATTATATTAAAACTATAATCAAGTTACAGTTCCTATTTTCTCAATTTTCAAGGTACTTTTGGAATAAAATCTGTTTTCCCTGTTTTGGTGATTTTCTTCAAGTTGAGCATTTGAATTTGGAACTGGTAATGTGAGCAGTGAAAGAGCTGAAATAATACAATTTTAATCTTTAAATATCAGAACTGTACTTAACTATAACAGAAGTGAAGATCAATGTCAGAACCAATTCCAGCTCAGCGAATTATATTAATCCTATGTAAACTCCTCTTTGGTATTAGGTATCTCTTTTCTTGCCAGTTGTACGTTGCTTGGAATTTTAATTTTCTTTCTTTATAATGACTCTTTTTTTTTTTTTTTTTTTAACCGAAAGTGTAGGTGGTTTCATGCAGCACTTCAATGGCATGTAGAAACAAAAGTCCTACATGAAAATAAGCTGTTATTTTAATAGCTCGATTTTGAGTTGGGAAATATTTGAGTTGTTAAATATTAGGGTTTGATATGGTTAAATTAAGCGAAGAGGCACCTCTGGCCTACCAGGCAGATTGTACATTATATTGAATTACATTTTTGTTGTTTGGAGGATCCTATCTTTTTCTCATTTTTGTAAGTCCTTTCTGAGAAGAGAAAACTAGATAAACTGTTATTTTCTCTATGTGTATCTGCTCTGTGCATTGTTACTAATTCTCACTATATAGTTACCTTCATTAGGATTCTTTTGTACTTGCATTTTCTTGGAGGTGAAATGAATTAAGACATGCTGTAATCCCACAGAATTCATGGAGGAGTATGAGTAGACATAGAGATCTACCACAGCAGAGTAATTTTAAAATTTGATGCTGAAGTTACTGCTTGGTTTTGATACTCAGACCTTTCAGTAAATGCTTAGTTTAGCAGCCACGCTTGGAATTCCTGGTTTGGTAAGACTTTCATGAAAATATTTTCTGTGCTTGCAGAAATCATCTGAGAACACAGCTAACACTGCATAAAAGCAATGATTTGATGCTGAGAATATGGGAAGACCTTGGTTAACCATTAGAAATGTGTTACAGTTAAAGTTTGATACCCTGCTGAGCTTGTTTCACAAGCAAATACATACAAAAAAACAACTCCAAGGTCCTAATTATATTATACTACTTGACTTATCTGGAGTATTGCCAGGTAGAAAATTATTAGGCTAAATCTTACTTGTACTTTCACAGTTGACCTCCCTGTAATCCTGTGGAGGAGAAGAAAAAAAAAAAGGCAACCAGAAAACATGGGAAATAATATTTTGTGAGGGAAAATGTGTTTGAGTATTGGCAAAGTTAACATTGCTTGTGGAAAAACAACATTCCACCACCATCCTTCACTCTTGAATTTTATTAACTCACAACTTTACATGCTATTCCTTTTTCCAAAAATACTTGTAAATACAAGTGAAATGCTTATTACAGCTGACACTGTGGCACTGAGTGTGTGTTGTGGGTATCCAAGACATTGATTATTACAGTAACTCCAGAGACTGGGTTATTTGGAGAGTGCTCTGGACAGCTGTGGCTGTTGCTTTGCTGCCTTTTCTGTCTCTCAGGCTTTCTCTTTGTGTTCTCTTTACTCTTATATGTAGTGCTTCTCTTCACATTTTATAGTGTGCGAGTGGACTAACCATGCTAAGCAAGGCAACAGTAGATCTCAACCTCTGCTTGTAGAGTTAGGATGCTACCACCTATGGTTCTGTGCAGTTCCTGTTGTGTTTAGCCAGTCCTGAATATGGAGTAATATTGTTTACTTCTATAAATTCCATTGAGCATGCAAATAAGTGAAAACAAATTTCACTGTGAGGATTTTAGTGTTGCTGTTTTTGAATTAGCTGATTTGCTGATTCACCTCCATATATCTTTTGGCCATACTATGTAATTTTTCACTAAAAACGAATACTTGTTGCCTTAAAAGCCTACATTCCTCTTCTAAATGTGGCCAAATGTCATGTAGAGAAAAGGAAACTATACAAAGTGAAGATGGGAATGACCTTGAGGTCTTTAATGCAATGATGTCTTCAATAAAAGTTTTAAAAGAGGGTAGAAGCAAGTAAAACAATATAGTATAAGAACAATATAATATGCAACATGGAAAAATGCCCATTCTTGTATTTGGTATAGCGAGCTCAATTTTGAATGTAGTGATTTTGACAACTGGTCTGGCCCAACTAGCTAAACAATGTCTATAGGACAGCATTTCAAGTGCAGCCTAATTAATCATTAACAAAACTTTGTGAAGTGAATGCCCCCTGCAATGAGTTTGCTTCATCTGCACAAGAGCCTGTTGTCAGCCACAGCTGAAAATTGTATGTAGTTTCTGCTTTGAAGCAAAACATTCAGTTCTTGGTTGCTCTTTATTGCAAGAAAAGAAAGAGAAAGAACTTCTTAAAAATCACTCTTAAGTATTGATTTGGATTGAAATTGCAGGAATGTTCTTTGAATCATTCTTGCGTAGCCATCTAGTGTAAAATGCGTTAAAGTAGTTAATGTGCATATTTCAACCTGGTGAACTAGTATTACATTGGCCCAAAAAAATGCAGTCTGTAAATAATTAATTAAAACAAGAATAAACTTGCCTTCTCTTAGTACTGAAATCATACTCCTGAAAGCTGATGTTCTCTCAGCCTTTTGAGTTTCTTGTCCAAAGTTCTCTGTATTGCCAGATCCTTCACAAGATGCAAAGTGGCTTATGCGTATTGCTCTACCCTAAAGATTTTAACTGTAGATACAGAGTGTTAGGCAGGTGTCAGATAAGTTCAGAGAAGGAGGTTCCTTGCATAAGATAATCTATAAATCCATGTATTCATTTTTTCTGTAGGTAATGAATAATCTGGTAATTCATATTCTGTTAAAACACTGCACCTGTTTCAGATAAGATACATATAAGGTCTTAAATCATTACAAGAACAATCACTATAGAAAATCTTGAAGTTATATAAATAAGTGCACAATGCAAAAAAGTGGAATTCATTTAGTTAATGTAGGTTGTAGTCCTGCATGGGGGTTCACTGTTTGTGAATGCTGTTTGTTTGGGCATCACATTGACTGAATGGTATAAACCCCTTCCCCGCCCCGATCCAGTTCCGTAGTTTGTACCTGAAATGTTTAAGGGACTTGCTAAAGTCTAAGTAAGTTTTAAGTTCTAAGCTAAAACTAGTCATAATCTATGCTAAGGACTGCCATTAGTAACATTAGAAAGTCTGTTAGACTTTTGTTAATTTACTTTCTGAAGAAGTAGGAAATAGAGAGCTGGCTTTTCATTTTGAGCAGAGTACTGTTATTCTATATTTTGAGTACAGGATGAGTATTATTGCTGGGATAAAATAACTTCCAATCTCAGGCACATCTCGTTTCAAGGAATGTCATTTATGTGGTAATTTCCTTCAGCATTTATTGCCTGTCTAAATCTTGAATGAATCAAATGGAATATATTACCTGTGGCATAGATTTTTAAAATAAGATCATATTGAATCAATCTTTGGGGGGCAGGGCGAGAAGGTAGCCTGATACTCTGCCGCTTTTTAGGCTTTCTTAAAACTTTGTAAATTAGTCATTCAGAATCACTGCTTCTTCTGAAAACCAAGAATTTTGTTTTTATCTAAACATACATGCATAATAATCTGTACAGGTAAACTAGCTAATTTTTTAATGAGCTATAATCTTTATAGATTTTAGAACAGAATTTATCTGAAATTCAAGCTGGAGAATCAAGAGCATTATTCTTTGTTATGTTGCTATTGTTGTGACAGAGTGAAATACCCAGTTGAAAAAGAAGACTCCAAACCCAACTAATTATCTTTAAAACTCTTCTTCTGCTTTGTAGATGTTTTCTGTCTGAGCACAGTAGTCTTCACAATGAATAATGGAATAGAAAACTAGTAATAACAGAAACAGTATCCTTGTATCTTGAACTTCTCTAGTGAGTTGCTAATGTACAAATTGCTCAAATCATTTACCTAAACATCACAAATATTTTAGTTCAACGTAAGGTATCAGATATGTTGCTTTTAAATAAATGGAGCCAATCATTTAAAAAATAAAATTGGTTCTTCTTCCATGTAGTATAGTTTTGATTAAGAAGGTTTTAATGGAATCATTTAGATTGGAGAAGACCTTTAGGGTCACCAAGTCCAACCATTAACCTGGCACTGCCAAGTCCACTGCTAAACCATGTCACCAAGTGCAACATCTGCACATCTTTCAAATACTTCCAGGGATGGTGACTCAATCACTTCTCTGGGCAGCCTGGTCCAGGGCTTGACAACTCTTGTGGTGAGGAAATTTTTCCTAATATTCAACCTAAACCTCATGTGTCACAGCTTGAAGCTGTTCCATCTTGTCCTGTCACTTGTTACCTGGGAGAAGACACCAGAGATTACCTCACTATAGCCTCCTTCGGGTAGTTGTGGATAATGAGTGTGTCTCCCTGTACCTCCTTTTCTCCAGGCTGAACAGCCCCAGTACCCTCAGCTGCTCCTTGTAAGACTTGTTCTCTAGACCTTTCACAGATTTGTTTCTCTTCTTTGGTTCTGATTGACTTCTCTTACACAGTGAAGTTGTCAGTAAGATAAACGATGTTAAGCCAAAAGGCGTGTGTAGTGCTTGACCATTGGCAAAGCAGCAAGGAAAAAGAACAAGCCATTCAAAATACACTTAGGCTGAAACAGTGGCACAATACACAAAACAATTAACAATATATATTTAGCTCAGTGTATATTTCATATCTTTTCACTTTTTTACAGTTAATACTTAGGTTGCTGGAAAAAGGGGATATTGGTCACAGAACTATGAAAGCTTTTATCATGTAGAAGATGTTAGAAATAGTTTTCCTCCTGAGTTCCCATAATTCTCTTTTCTGTCACATTTATCAGGACCACTCATATAAAAATAAAGTAGTATGAAATGTCCTAGGCTTATTCTCTGTGGAATGGAGAACAACGCATACCAGTCACAAACGTGTTACTCTTATGTTACTGTTTATTAAAGCAGGATGATGGTTTGGCTCAGGGTGTCTGAAATGTTGATAGTTCATCTCTAGCTTTTGGCATCTTTTAATTATGACCATGGTTTATTGACATATGTCTGCACAACAGTCTTTAATAAAAGGGGCAAACTTGCTATAAGTGGGGTTTTGTTAGTGTGACAAGTAGACTAAACAGTGAAGGTGATTAAATGTTAAGAATTCATATTGGATTTCAAAGTGTTTTACTTCAGAGAAAAGTTATTGGGTTCTCTTTCATATCCTATATGAAACATATATAATATCTCATAATATTTCTAGATGTAACTTTTTTCTCACTTCTGTTTTAAATTGTTTTCCTTCTCCAGAACAAGCGTAATAACTCTTGTTTAAAATGTGTGGTCAGTATTTAGGTATTTGGATGCTTCTACAGTACAGATTAAGTTTCATAGATGTTTCTATGATGTACTTACATTTACTGTGAAGTGGTAAAATGAGTGATTTTTGTTTGTCATAATTATGTGCATGTTTATGATTGTTCAAGTACACAAAGCTGTACTTATTTCATACTCCAAGGGTTTGTCATTCCATCTTCACTAGTTAAATTGGTATTATAAAGCCTGATCTTGCATGTCCTTACTTGTAATAGGAATTCAAAGAAACATTTATGATTGAATTTTCTCCTGTGTGCATTTAGGATTAGGCCTGTCATTTGCATTACTGAAAATTATGAAAGTGTCAGAAAAATAGCAGAATTCATTACTGTGGCCTATGCCTAGGAGGAAATTTTGAAAAATAATTCAACAAAAGATTTAGACTATTTCAGAGATACCTTAACGTAGCAAAAATGCATACTTCAGAAAGAAGAGTGCAATTTGCTGGTTGCATGTAGTAAGCGGAATACTTCTGATTTTTACATTTTCTTTATGAGAAAAACTTAGTTATGAGCTTGCTCCTGTTATCCTGAAAACTGAACAGAATTATGATGATCCTGTGGATGAAGTTTGAGGTTTGTGAGGTTTTTTGGTGGTTTTTGTTTTGTTTTGGTTTTTTTCAATTATCATTAGTTGAGCTTTGTATACACAGTGTGTTCTTAGATGTGTATGCTTGCTTAGAATACTGTCTTGCCTAGTCAAGCAACAGAAATCGGGGCTGAATTTTCAAAACTCTCTTGTATCACTAAACTGTGCATAGCGCACATGCTGTGTGCACGGTCATTTTCTCATGCAAATTAGTGTTTGCATATGTAGATACTGCTTCTAACATAGTAACATGGAGATTTGCTTTCACAATGGGAAAAGTGCCCATTCTGTATAACTCTAATAATGTGAAAAGAGTTTTTGTATGACCAGATGAGACATTGCAAGGTAGCTGTAGCCCCTTGAGATGGCTGGCTGTGAAAACAGCTGGTGAAAAAAACAGTGAAAACAGGGTAGATATTCCTTTGTTTCCATTTTGGTGGTTGTCTCTTTTATTCAATCATTTTGTAAATCTGGACTTTAAAAAGTTTGTTTTATCTCTTTACTGATCAAGAAATATCTGTCTTCTGATAGGTAAATCATATCATTGCCTAAGCAGTGGTTCATATACATGAATTTTTAATAACAGAATCTTTTTTGCTATAGTTGTATTGTTTGGCTGGATGTGCTTTTTACCTACACCATTTAGATGTACTATTACTGAATGACTTTAAGACCAGCTCTTTTCCACTTTTATGGGAAACAGACGGAATGTCTGGAATTCCACTTACAAAAAGGAATCTGTATCCTGCTGAGTAATAGCAAGACGTTTGTCTTTTTTTTTTTTTTTTTTTTTCCTAGCTGTGGATGTAAAATTCAATACCAAAGGCATGCAAAATATTGAAGGTGATTTACTGCTAAGATTTAATATTGTTTCTTAAATTGCATAGCTATAAGGAGTCTATCTGGCTGTAGGATTAGTTTCAAGAGATGTAGCTTAATCTTTTGCTTGAGGAGTATATTTCTATTAAGGAAGAAATAATTCATAGATTTAAATTTTTCAATTACTTATTAGCATTTTGATTTTGCATATTTGCTATTTATAAGCATTCATTACACGCGTGTACTTCCTATGGTGCTAGCAAGTTTAGGGATGTAGTGCAAATAAAATTGCAACACATTGCTGAATGTCTTTTTCTTATGTTGATGACGGTGGAAAATGGAGATGTTCAGAAACTTACTGAAATATGTAGGTTTATCATATTCTTAATCTAAATATATTATTCTTACGACTTAAATATCAGACACTTCTGAAAACAACGAGCCAGAAATGTAGGTCCACTTGCATCCCTAACTAATCCCTGTAATATAAATAATCAGTGCATATATAATCTCTTCTTATGAACCAGGCATGTATCGTTATTTTAAGGAGATGATAGTTTATATTTACCCAGCAAAACCCCTGACATAATTTTCATCAATAACATTTTGTTGGTGTTATTTCCTAGTTTTCAGCCTTCTTTCAGAGGAAGAATACAGTAGTAAGATGAAGATGTTGGAAATAATACATTAAAAGAACTCCAAGCCCCTACTCAGTGTGAAGCAGATATGCTGTGGTGAAAAGGCAGTTACTCTGTAGTTAATAGTCACTCATGTTTTCAAAGTCATGTTGATTTTGAATAAAATTAACATGAACTCTGACTGCATCCTCTGAATTTGAAATTTCTAGCTCATCATTACTTTTATAATGAATTTAACTCTTAATATTCTTCTTTAATAAAGTGCTTGGGTTGGTAGGTGAAGAGATATGACCAGTTTTTATGTTACTAACATTCAAAATATTCAGTTGAAAACTATTTTTATGTTAGCAGATACCAGATTTAAAATTTGAAGCCCTATATGAGAACTTCTGAGCACTTGCTTGGTTTTTTTAATATTGATGATAGATAGAGACAAAAAAAATGAGAGAGACAAGTTGTTGTCTACTGTTCAGAGGTACACCATATAAATACACAGTCCATAAAGATATTTTTTAAATTTAGGAGATCTTCAGCAGTAGTTCAGGTTTTGGATAAACATGGGTGTACTTGCTCTTATTTGTTCTACAACACTCTTGTTGTAGAAATTACAGTGTCAATTTGTTAAGGATATCTAGCAGCTGGAAAAATCTGAGGTCTCTAGGAAATAGAATTAATAAATGCTTTTTTTTTTTTTTTCATGTTGGGAGAACTTTCAAATTTATGGTATTGTTACTTGTAAACTCTGGGTACAAAGTACTTTTACAGGATCATGATACACTGCAGTGCATATTGCGTCAATTTTGTAATAAAATTTGAGCACATTAAACCTCATATTTATATTTTTAGGAATCCTTTTAATAACATCTGGTATTTTTATGAACATCAAGAATAAAAGTGTGTGGGAGAAAAGTACTGAACTTACACTAATTATCTGTCTAAAGTCAAATGCTTCATGACTCTGAAGAGGTAGCAGTGAGATGTATGCACTGGTTCACAGGGGGAAATAGGATTTCTGGGGCTGGTTGGTAATTAAACCACACAGCTCATGCTGAAATCCTGGCAATTTGGTTGCCTCAGTAGTTGCTATAAATCTCATTGCACAGGGTTAAAATATTTGGTTTCTAGACCTGTTTCTTTTTGGAATTGGTAACAACGATTCTATTAGGACTGACTTACGGAGTCATTTAGACCCCTGTACTCAGGTCAGAACATGGGTACCTAACTGGTTACCAGTTTCCCTCCTTTTTGTAGTTTGATTTATCCTCCTTTGATTGCTTCCCTAGATTTGGGGATTTGGCTTTCTAGTCTGCTTTAGGGAAATAGGTTTATTTTGCCACTTCATTTTCATCTTGAAACCATATTGCCGTGTCAGTAAATGATGGTTAAGTCCAGAAGGAGGAGTACTGTGTAGGTGGCCTTAAATAAAGAATGAGACTTTTGGAGAGAATGCTGTCATATTGGGGGGGTGGGTAAACAACAACAAACAACCCACCACATTTCCTCTTGACAAGTTCTCTGTGGCTGAGGGGACACTCTTACCGAATACTTTAGATGTCATTGTAGATATGAAATGTCTATGAGAAGCTTGTGATTGGAAGTCATCCAAGAAACACTGCGCCATAAAGGAAGCGATAATAAATATACTACTGACTGATTATTAAAGGTAACATAATCTTAAAAGCATTGTAATACTAGCCAAAGGGGATGCAAATACGTCTCTATCCATTTGTCATGTTATTTCTTATCCAGGTAGAGCACACCAGTAACAAGAGACTTGAAGCATTCATTTGGTGTAGATGACACTGTTATGGGCAACATTCAGCAGGCACACAGTTTTCTGAAAGTTTGAGTTTTCCTGCTTGTTTTTAGCATGATTGCCCTTTTAAAATTATTATTTTGAGGCAAATAAACTGTTTTGATAAAGTGGAAAGCAGTTTTGGGGGCTCCCCCCCCATTTGTCCAATTTCAGTTCTGTTATATTTCTTAGTATTTCACACATCAACTTCCGTTTGTCTATTTTAATGCTGTATTCTTTTACTCTTCCCCTCTTTTTTTTGTTTTTCCCAGAATAATCATGGTCTCTTTAGAGTTATCAAACTGTTAGATGGTTGCAGCCACTCATCCCTTCATTTCTTACAGTATCTTTCCATCATTAGCCCTGTCTCATGCTTTGTGTTGCCTCCTTTAACTTCCCTTCTTGATCCCTGTGTGCTCCTTCTCTTTCATGTCTCCTGCAAGAAATTTCTGATCTTTAGTCACTGTAGAAACTAATCTTTGTAAAGAAGCTAGAGAGGGGGCTGTAAGAATAGATGAGCTCGAAGGGGATTCTGTAATTTGCTTTTTTTCTTCCCTTGTGGCAGAGAAGGAGGTAGAATCAGAATTGAGAAGTTCTTTCCCTACTCTCAGTACCTTCTTCACAGCATTTTTTTTCCCTAACAGGGAAACAGCTTGACAATCTGTACCCAGATGAAATGTGCAGGCCTGATTATCTTTTCCAATCTGTTAAACATATGTTAGAATCTGTTTCAAAGATTGGGATCTTCAAATCAGCATCCAGATTACTTATAAGTCAGTAATAAAAGATCATGATCTCTTTTATGAAAAGATTTGCTTGTGCACTGATGTTTATAAACATTACTCTCAAAATTTCTTACTGCTGTTTAACTGGATGATTTTCTTAGTTGTCATTGACATTGGAAATCTTTAATCCTTTATAATACCAAATGAACATTTGTAGGTGTGGAAAAAAGAGTGTGAACTGAAGGCTTGAAATAAAAGTTTAAATATGGATGTTATGATTACTGAATCCTTCAACAAGGTATAAAAGTGTTCATATATAATAAATCAGAGCTGTTTTCTATTACAACTGTATTTTATATAATTGGCTTGCTGCTAGATTTCTGAGAATAGTAGAACACTCTTTCTGCAATTCTTGAAATTTAAAATCCTCACTTCAGGTCAATCCAAGCATACTGCTTTCCATGCTTCTTTAAAACACAGCACAAATCCCTGTTTGGTTAAAGCTCCACTGAGGCTCTACACGTTTATTCCACTTGTAGTCTGTAAAGCTTTTGAATTCAAGAAGCATTTAGTTGCCATTAGTGAGGCTGGCTTCAAAACCAGGTGGCTGAGATGAATAGACAATGTCTGTGGACAATGCTTTGTTGAATTCCACATCACAATACCTACCCTGATGAGACTCTTTTCTTCATACTGAAATAAGAATTAAATAGTGCACAGTGGATCACTGAATAATGCTTTAAGAAATATTAAAAAATATGTGAGGTTATTCTTTTGGTACCTTTGTCTGTTTCTTTGTTGTCTAAATTCAAACTGTTTTAAATCCCTCAACCCCTGTTGTTTCTTCCATTATTGCTCTCAATGCACCACACATTGTTACTTCTGCCCAAGTTCCCCTCAATGAGGAAGGCTTGGTCCATTGTCACTTCTGACTTTGTATCGTGGGGAAACATTGTGAGTGTGAACCACAGAGATTTCTTTCTTATTTGGAGTACTACTGTAGTTATTACTATAGCTGTATTTTTTTTTTTTTCTTGCTTCTCTTCAATCTTTATTGGCATGAACCTGTGATTGGGTACGGAGTTTAGTATCTGTCATGAATGCTTGCTTCTCTAGAATATGTGACTCTGGGGGAGGAAAATTCCTTTACTGTGACATCAATTAATGGTATTGTGTTGTCTAGTAAGCATGAATGGCAGAAATCCAGCCAGTCGGAGGAGGCATGTAACTTCAGGTTCTTTTGTTGTAATAGAGTTGGTTTAAACTGGATACAAAGTGATGGAATTCTATGTACTAAGCAAAGCTTTAGGAACTAAATATGCTTTAGTTGCTAATTGGAGATGGGAGGGGCTATAAACACTTTCTTAAGAGTCTGGGTTTTACTTAGTCATGGACTTCTTAGCTTGGGTAATGTATTTCCAGACAATAGGATGAAACTAGGAAGCGTTATTTACATAGATGGCCTACTTTTCTTCATAGTGATTATGAAGTATGATATAAAAAGTGTTCTTGTCAAGTTTGAAGATGATACCAAACTGGTGGGAGGTGGGGAGTGACAACAGTCAATACACTTGAGGGCAGGGCTGCAATCCAGAGGAACTTCAGCAATCTGGAAGAATGGGCCAACAGAAACTTCATGAAATTCAGCAAGGGTAAAAGCAAAGTCCTTCACCTGGGAAAGAAGAACGGCCAACAGTACAGGCTGGGGGCCTATGGACCGGGAAACAGCCTCACTGAAAAGGACCTGGATGTCCTTGTGGACAAGGGGGTTAAGCTGCATGAGAGCCACAAGTGTGCCTTTGCAAGCAAAGAAGACCAACAGCGTCTTGGACTGTATTCACAGGAGCAGAGCCAGGAGAGTGAGGAAAAGTGATTAACACCTCAGCTCAATGCTTGTTAGACCACATCTAGATTTTCTAAACATCTTTGGATGCCTCCGTTCAGAAAAGACATCATTAAACTGCAACAGAGAGAAATGTGGGGGCTTGGAGCACTTGCCTTGTGAGCAGAGGCTGAGGTATATGATCTTGTTCAGCTTGGAGAAGAGGTGGCTACTGCTAGCAACCTTCCAACATATCAGAAAAAAAGCTCTTCATGGTGGTAGGACAAGAGACTGTAGGCATAATGTGAAGCAAGAGATTCAGACTGGATGAAAGAAAGAGTTTTTTCATAATGAGATTAGTCAAGTGGTGGAGCAGGTTGCCCAGAGAGGTTGTTTATCTCCATCGTTGGAACTTTTCAAGATGTGACTGGCTAAAACTCTGAGTAGCCTGGTCAGAATTTTCATTTCAGCAAAAGCAAAAAAGAAAGATAATTATGGATACCTTGAGAAGTAACAGAGGGCTAACTAACCACATTCACTAGCTAGATGAAGATCAAGTCAAATTGAGAGCTCCTCTGACAAAGCTAAAAGCAGAAGGAAGAAGTTAGGACTCTTCAGTATACATCAAATGCCAGCTGAGGAACTGAACCACCACATCTGTAACTGTCTTGGATTTGCTTTTTCAAGTATTCGGTTCTCCGTGTGGTCACATCATATGAATACAAATATATGAGTAGTCTTAAAATCCCTTGACTAGCTAAACATTTCTTGTTTCTGAAATGGAAGTTATGGTGGGTTAACCTTGGCTGAGCGCCAGGTGCCCATCAAGCCACTTTATCACCCACCCTTTTCTTCCCCTCTCCCTCCTCAGCAGAGCAAATAGAAAGGGGAGGAAGATAAGATGAGAAACAAAAAGCAGTTTAATAATAATAGAAGCAAAGCTAAGCAAATCTGTGCATGTAAGCAAAGGAAAACAGTTATTCTCTACTTCCCATCAGCAGGCGATGTTTGGCCACTCCCTGGGAAGCAGGGCTCCAAGACGCATAGCGGTTGCTCTGGAGGACAACGGAACGGCCCCCCCTCCTCCTCCTTTTCCCTAGCTTTATGGCTGAGCTGACGTCATATGGTCTGGAATATCCCTTTGGTCAGTTTGGGTCAGCTGTCCTGGTTGTGTCCCCTCCCAAGATCTTGCCCAGCCCATCCCACTGTGGGGTGAATGTTGGGAAGAGCCTTGGTGCTGTACGAGCCCTGCTCAGCACAACACGGGTGTCACAATACAAGTGTGTTACCAACACCCTTTATCTCCCAGCACAAAACCCTGCTGCTATGTGGAAAACCAACTCAGCCAGACCCACTACAGACTTGAACTCCAGCTCATCTGCTTTCAGATGGATCCATTTCCCAGTACAGCTTCCTGCACAAGTGGCAGTGCTCGCACCATGGAACAATGGATGTGGACTGCATGTACAATCAGGGCTGAGGGAAAGAGAACTAACCTTCCTGTTGAGAATAACCCTCACACTGTTCACTGTAAATAAATAATGAAATCAAAGCATGAATCCTATGTTAATATTATACATTCAAATGTATATTATGAATAATTTAGTGTGACCAGCTAAATCCTCTGTATCTTTTCATCAAGAAAAGTTACTTCAGTTGGGAGAACAATTTGAAGTTTCCAAATTAAGTTGTCTATGACTCTTTAAAAATTTATTCAGAAAAGGCCAGACCTCAATTTTTGCCATAGCCTTCAAATATCAAATCAGGTTCCTTGTAAAACAGGTTATTTTCATTAGTATTTATTTTCTGTCTTTTAAGTATCATTGCAACTTATTTTTCTAGTAAGCTTTACCTTGTGCTTTCTTTACAATGTTGCTTTATATCATTGTCAAATTCTCATATAAGCCCCTATGGGATTTAAATCTAAATGGATATGTTTGTTATGTAGCTGTCAAAATAACATGATTGCCTGCAGAATGAAATATTAAAAGGATGCGTGATGTGTTTTTACTTGCAAATCCCCAGTGGATCCTGGTCATATGCTATCTTGTACCTTAAAAACATTATTTCAAAATTCCAAAAGAAATACCACTGTAATTTTGCATCTTTCGGAAACTTTAAGAGGTCTCTACTTGCAAATCTCAGCCAAGTGGCTAACTTTGCATATATTTTTATAAAGCATTACAAATACACTCAAGGTTATAGGAAGTACGTGTACAGTTGTGCCCTAACACTAGATCAATGTCAGATGCTCTATATAATTTTATATAATTTTCCTATAAATATCCATTAGTTTTAGTGGTTTGTTTAACTTTGGCATCTTTTTATTAACAGGTTTATTAATTCTCTTCCTCTAAATTTGATTGGGGTTTAAATAATTACTGGGTCATATTCAACCTTTAACCTCCTCACATTACAAAGCCATCAACAGGATTTTTGTGAAAATAGAGTTGTCAAGAAATGACCATATACTGTCAAATAATAAAATGCATAAGTAATATCTAAAACAATTTATGAATATTTTTCTGTCTTCTTCACTGAAAAAAAAAGTTGTGCTGTGCTACTCTTCCATTATTTCAGTCCTAGAAGTAAAAAAAAAATATTCTACCACTTGACGATAGTTATCCGTTGGCCCCTGCAAGTTACCAAAGCCTTTTATAGGGCATTAAAATTTTTAATTGGATAAAATAAACAAACAGAGACAGGAAACAATGAAAAAAGACAAAGTCATGTTAAACAGAGCAATAATCGGAATAAAGAATTGACACTAACTGAACAGAAAATATACAGAAATTAAAAGTTTATAACTTTTAAAGGAGTGAAATTGTGAAATGATTTCTCAGTTAGACAGCTTGTTGAATTTATTCATGGAATTGTATGATGTGGTTAAGTGCATAGTAAGAAATTTTTATAATAAAGCAGTGATATTGATGCAAATAATAAAAAGTAACAACAAGTAATTACCAAAGTATGATATTTGTAATATATTGTAATTGAGATATTAGCATAAATAATATATGGTATATTCTTGCTGACTCCTTTATGGAGTGGACTGTTCAAGATGTATGTGTCACTGAACTGTGCTAATTAAAAACTAGCTTTGAAGTTACAAAGAGGTATCTTGAGGGCTGGTTTTAAAAAATATAATTGTTGCAGGAGACAGCAAGAGTACAAGCACAACATGATGGGAGAGGCCTTGAACATGAAGGCAGAGGAAGATACTGAAGCCTCATGAGTATGAACACAAGTCATAGACATTAATTTTCCATTCCTTACACGAATGCAAACACGACAGCTAGTATCGGCTTTAGGGTATAACCTGACAGTGTATAGAGGCATGTTGGCATGTTTACAATCTCTTGTAGCTTCCACAATCAATAGCACAGGCAGAAAGAACTTTAGGTTGTCCACAGGACTGCAATGGAACTAGTTGTGCAGGACTCGAAGGCATCTGACTTCAAAACTAGGTACACAGAACTGATCACTCTGGTACCTTGTGTTGTTTTATGATGATTAAATTGAAATACATCTTTTGTCATTGTATATGATCTTATGTTCTAGTATTATTTTTAGTCTATTATGCTGCCCTTGAAGATTGGCTCTTGTCTGAACGCAACATCTGTAATTGAATCAGAATATTGAATTAGTCTTTCAAAAATCCAGAATAAATATTACCTCCATACTCAGTGTTCGTTCTCAGTGCTTCCTTCACTAAAATTAGCTTGGATCTTGCCAACATATATTTCATGTTCTCGTCAGCGTGAGAGAGTGAAAACTTGCTATGAAAGTTACCACAGAAAGAAAAGCAAAAGAAACAAAAAATCCCCAACAAAATTATCTCCAAACTACAAAATGTCTATCTTAGAATCAAAGAATGATAGAATCATTATGGTTGGAAAGGACCACCAGGATCATCAAGTCCAACCAATTTTGCAATGGCTATTGTGGCAAGGGAAACTACAGAGTTACCACAGCTTCAGAAAATTACTGTCATGGGTTTTAATGCTGGAAAGGGTCATCAGGATCATATATCATATATAATTATATACCACCACAGATTCTTGCAGCAAATCTATTACAGACAATAATGTTCTCAAACAGACAATAATGTTCAGTCAGTTGATAAACTATGAGACTACCATAACCTTAAGTCAGTTGTTCAAATACCCTCAGAAGCTATTGCTTCATTCACTCTCAGAAGTTTTCATTCAATTTCTCTACTGAAGTTGACTAATTATGATTTCTAGTCATTCAGCTTCATATGCTTTCCCATCAGAAATCCCTTCTCCTCACCAGTAACTGATGAAATATTTTCTAAGACTTCCTTGGATAAAGAAAATAAGAATACACAGTCTGCTTTTTTTCAGCTTCCTATTTTATATTTTCTTAAAAGATGGGAAAACAGTCTTTAAAAATGTTAGCTGTGTATACAGAACAAGTAATCTGTTTAATAATTTACAGATTGGTTAACAGTTATCTGCACAATACTCCACCAAATACAATTTCCCAAATTGTAAGTATATTAAGAAAGATTACAGTGGTTTTGTGTTATTATTTAAACAAGATAGACTAACGAGGAATATTTCTAAGATCACTGCTTTCATCATCTCTTCTTAGGCATTTAAGTATACGGGCAAATAGTATTAATGTTAGGCTCTGTGCTAAACATTAAAATTGCATAGTAATGTGTCTTCCACACTCTTTAAAGAGTGCTTAGTGGGGAGAAGATGTAAATTTATCTCACTCTCTCTTCAGCTCATTTTCCATTTGTTCAAAACTTACAGACTCTTATATTACTACAGGCAAGAGAATACTGATCTTCTCCTTCTTGTAAACTTCCATTTATGTCCTCTTACCCACAGAAATAAATTTGTTTTTAAAGCCACTCAGAACATAAACACATTGTGCTTGTTGCAATAAAATGCTCATTTGCATAAATAAAACTAATTACTATATCCTGACCTATTATCCAGTGTTCTGATCTGTAATCCTCTCATACTGTCCAGGGCTAAAATGAATTTTTATGTGTACTTGAGAGTTTTGAGTTATAATTGAATTATAATTTGTAAATAAAATATATATATTAGAAGGAAAGGAAAAAAGGCAAGATTAATTCTTTTTAAAAAGCTATTAAAAGTTTAAATGATGTTCAGTAACTGCAAACAAGTTGTTAGTGATGACTGCTGACTTATAAAACAACTGCAACAAAATTTTATCCAGACAGCACACAAACTGTCAATGCCTACTGAATACCGAGAGCTCAGATTACAACCATTACATAATATCAAGATTCTCTCATGACCCTGTCAATTGACATTAGTTGCACCATACAAAAATTAAGGGAATTTCAAATGAAGAACCAAGGTGGGTGTAACCTGACATCCAAAGTTTTTATCCTCTATTCTGTTTATAGTATAAAACCTTCACTGTTATTGTAACAACTGCTTCCACTAAAATATATCTATACAATACACTGAGTGTTGTGCTTCACAGTGGTTTCATAAAAATGGGTTTAGAAGACTTCTGCTTTTTCAAATGGGAGATTCTGTATTTCTGAACTGCCATTCAGTGCAAAGTCTTGAAGTTGACATGCTATAAATGGTCATTATGATTTCAACATCTTGCAGCGGGAATGTTTTATCCCCAGTGCTTGAAACTACTGCAGGACTGGGGGAGCAGCACGGTAATAACTTCAACCAGGTATGCTTAACTAATTATCTAAGTTCCAGGCATTTGATTGAAACATTGAATCCTGGTCAAATGTCAGCCGGCCTTCCACTTTTAGTTTATGTATGTTCTTAGCCCTCTGATTGAGTTCACACAGAAGTCTTCTCTCCATACTTTTAAAAGAAAACAAAACCGTAACAAAAGACACAAAAACTGGAACTCCACCCAAAATCTGACAGGTTGAAACACTATGTCAACGCAAAACTCCAGCTATGCTGCTGATATTAAATGAATTACAGGTTAAAACACCCACATCACTCAGATTTCTATTTACAGCTTGAAAAAAAAAAGTGGCTTTTCAGATGATGTCCTAATCTTTTTATCAACTATTGAAAACAGTGACATCTGACTACCTTCTCTGTATGAAATATTCTCCCTCAAACAGTTGTTAAAAGTATTGATGCAAACAGAATGCATTTTATATTTCTAGAAATGGAGAGAACCACATGAACTAGGAGAGAACCATTTGAACTAGCTGATCTACTGATCAACACCAGAGAAGCAGATATGTTCAAATTTTATTGTTGCCTTTGGGGAGGAGACAACAGAATTGCACAGAACCTTGGTATTTCTGTTTTTTTATTTCTGCAGTTCTAAAGTGAAGCCATCTTTTGACGTGGGAATTAGTTAACTAACTCACCATCTAAATCATCCTTCACCATAACATTTATGGAAACATGCACAAGCTAGGTCTCTGGAGATGTCACATACAAATTCCAGATCAAGCCACTGTAGTCATTTTTTTGCCAAAAGATGATTTTTTTTTAATTATATAGTCCTCCAGAAATTAAGTTTTGAAACAGAAAGACTATAATCTTCATATTCTTCAGCATCCTATTAAAATTACAGCTCTATGAATTCTGTAACTGTAGTTTTGAGTTTTAATAGTTTCAGAATCATGCTGCTTGGAGTTTTAATATACTGAAAAGTTGTCTTACAGTTAAGACAGGATTATTCTAAAAATAGGCCCTCTAAACAGAAAACAAAATTTGGTTACTCTCTTGGTTTCTTAGCCTAAAACAAACTTTTCCTCATATTGAAACACATGCTAGGAGTCACAGAGAAATGGAGAAGCTCAGTTATTTGAGTGAGTAACTAGTTTTTTATTACTTGTGCTAATAAAAAATGTTCATCTCCTACTGTGAAGGTATGAAAGTACCAGAAATAGTCACTGTGGATGTAGGACTACTCAAAGGATTTAGGAGCCATTTTCCTCTTATGGTATGGATTTTCTGGTTTTGAAAGCAATCAAGGTCCCAGGTATATGAAGGTGATCTGTCAGATAGTCCACGCTAAGAACGTAACCTGAAAGTACAGATGTGTAGCTATAACTCTGCTAAGCTCTTTCTATTTCAAACTTTAGCCTCAAGGAATAAAAAAGTCAAGAGGAATCAGAGGTGCCTCCCCAATACCTGTAAAGATAAAGAAAACCTTTATGCCTCTTTCAAGAGCCCAAGTCCATACTACTTCTTCCTCTTAAAGGAAGATATGTCACAGATCTGACGGCACAGCCGCAAAGATGTAAGCCAAACCGAAGCTTTCTTTCTACCCCTTACAACGATTAACCTTTTCCTTCAGATCTCCAAAGGTGAGATGAAAGATCTCTAAAGATCAGAATTCCAGCAAGAGAGTGTGACCCACTCTATTAAGGGCTTTAAACATTAAGACTAAAACCTTGAACTCCATCAAAACGCCAACAAGGAGTTTGTGCACAGTAAAGCAGCGGGAAGGATCAAAACCCCTCCACCCAAACTTCATAGTAATTGCCCTACTGTATTCTGCACAAGCTGGAGGTAATTTCTAAGCTTTTTAAGCCGCATAGGTTAGAGTACGTTTGAAGTAGCTTGACCGTGATATAACAAAGACATGTAATAATGCCATGTCAAAGGAGAGGGAGAGCTGCAGTCCAGTGACACTGTAAGGCTAGTGAAGAAATCAGCCTGAGCAGAACTTCCTCTTGCTTGTTCAGTGATCCAGCCATGAGCTGCACACCTTCTGCCAGAAAACCAAAGAGACCTGCAGAATGGCCTATGGCTGGTCATAATCATTGTGATTTGGGACCTGCACGACTCTATTGGGATGAAAAACATTACTCAGAGTAAGTTATAGCAGAAGGATATCATTATTATCCTGCCTTAATGATTTATGAGATAACAATTTTATCTGGCATTTAATCTGGAATATTGATAATATTTAAATGATTTTTTTTCACCCAACCTTTGGTGTGATTCCTTGCAATACCAGTGGAGACCTACTTTGTGAGCTGAAAACACCTGTACTTCTGGCACGTTATAAGCAGACTACTTATAATTAATCTGTTTTTCTTAGCACTGTGGAGAAGAATAAATACAATATCTCAGTCTAACACTTGGCAAAACATCAAAAAATCACATATGCTCCCATACAACTTGTACAATTCTAATACATATTTTACTGGAGGATGAGTGCACGTCTTTGGAGTGAAAACCATTTGCAAGTGTATAGCACCCAGAACAGAACTTTTATTCACAATGTAAGCATTTGGGCATTATCATGATACAAACAAGTACTAATATTATTTAAATGGTCGATTTTAAAGTACTGTAATAAATTTTAAAAAATATTTCAATGTATCTGCTAATGCTTTAACAGTCTTATTACTGATAGTCTCTGTGTAAGATAAAAATGCGGGTAATACTGAATACAAGGGAAACCTTAGTCCCTGAAAGACATGTACACAACAGCAGCCAAAAAAACGATGTGGCAAAAAGTCTGCTAATCTGCCTAGAAAAAGAGGACTCTGATCTGCAGTCTTTATAAACTATTCCCAGGCTACTGTATCTTCATGATCACTAGTTTCTACAAGCTATCTGTAAATTTTGCTATTCACATTAACGATGTCCTTTAAATCACACCATTTTTTTTTTCTAAATGAGAAGCAAGAGATATACAAAATTGATGCTATACAGCATATATGCAGAAAAAATTAAGTGTAGCCAGTTGTGGGAAAATGACACAGGGGGCAACAAAATGGCAACAGGGGGAAATATCACTGTTCCCCAAAAAGTTAGGCTCACATCTTGTCCTGAGCTGCCGTGACCTTCGGTAAGACACAGTTGCTGATCTCAGGAATGGAATGCGGTTGCCATGGATAAGGCCTGCTCCAGTCTAACAGAATGTGCAAACACCCTTCAAGAAGGGAAGAGAGTGGTACGAGGGTAGCACAGCCACTCCCCGTTATCAGGGATGAAGATGGGCTGCCAAGATAACTGCATAGCTGCTATCAAGGAAGGTGGATCGCAACAGCTGTCTCAGCAACGATGGTGAAATCACGTCCTTTAGCTGAACTTTGCTCATTATAATGTCATTACAATACAAAAACACACCTCCATCCCAGAGGCTACCTGCCTCCAAGATATGACCACTCCCCACTGAGCTTGTGCCCTATATTTTTCAGTCTATACCTTTAAAAGCGAAGCTAGTGGTTTTTAATCCAATCGAAATAAAAGGAATGTATGACTAGAGTCACTTCTGGGATCAGTTGATGGGCTGAGCCTCTCTTCCCCCCCAACAGGGACACCTCCTGGGTAAGAACACCAGGTTACATGCGCTTAAGTACTAAGTACCAGGCTATTAATAGTTATTGATGCTTAGATTCTGTTTATATATCTTTGCATACTTAGGTTTTGTTCTACTATAATTTATGTATCTATACACCTATTCTTGAACTTATCTATGCAGTCAGTAGACTATCATCAGTATCCTTGAATCTGCACATTCTCACGGGTATATATAATAAAGTGTATCAGCTTAAAGATATAAGTTTCCAGAAACTTTAATTTTGAGACCTGAGGGATCTTGCCTAAGTGTCACTGCATGTGAGAACAGTCACCCTCCGATCTGGCGAGCTGCCAGCAGGGATCTGTTTTTCCAGTGCAACTGTTAGCTCACCCGACAGGCTGGGCAGATTGTAAAGGGTCCAAGGTGATCCCCCTCCTCCTTAACTGGATGGTGGCAGGTGGGTTGGGCACATGGGTCCTGTCTCTCTCTCTCTCTCTCTTTCCCGGGAAAATTAATTAATAAATTATTAGCAGGACGGACAGGATGGAAAAGGGTCCGAGGTGATCCCCCTCTCTGTCTCTATATTTTGGCCTTTTTCATGACACCAGTACAAAACTCCAAAATATTTTATGAGTCTAAACAATCCGTAAATTTTAGTATTACTTGGCTTATATATTTTTATAACAGATATTATAAAAACTGACTGTATGGTAAGTAATATCTATCTAAATATAAGATAAAAGTTAAAACTACATCTTGAGCATAAAACATAATTTCACCTTCACACACAATGAAACATGTAGAAAGAATAGTTTACTTTATGACTTCATTGCCAGGCTAATTCCTATGCAGGTGGAAGAATAACACTTGGGAACTTCAGATAATAGAATTTTCAGCTATGAAATGAATCACTTTGCTGTTGATTTATAAAAAGATTAGCTCTACAATGGTCACCACCAATAAGAAACCAAACCAATATACAGTTTCCCTGGACAATGCTTTGTACTGAAATAAATGCTGCTCAGGATCTTCATCTTTCACTAAGGTTAATTGGGAAATCCAAGGTTTATTGAACCAACATTAGCTGAAAAGGTTTCTCAGGATAAAAACAGAAGTCAGTAGGGATACTGTAGTTATTCCAATGGAAAAAAAAATAAAGCTCATTTTTGAAGATTAATGAAGGGCGGGATATCTCAACATGCAAAGTTAAACAAGGAGTTCACTGTTGTAACTGATTTTTTATCTGTTTGTTTTTTCTTTGTACCTTGACACCACAACAAACTTCAGTCAGGAGTACAGTTCATTCTATCCAAAGTATCCAATGGAGCAACACATCCCTAAGGAACAACAGTTATTAATGAAAAAATCTTCTGCTTAAATCCAATATTGGCAAAGTACTTATTTTGAAAAGGTAAATTTGAAAATAGGTTAAAGTATTTCTTCTATCAGCCTACATTTGTCCAGGACATATCAGAAATGGAAGAACTTGGCACCTGAGACAAATTACTCACATATAGCTGGTCCACAGAGAGCGAAAACTCATTTAATTTTTATGCATTGCTTCTCTAAATGTGGAAAGGTTTTACTGGCAACTTTTAGAGAAAGCTTCCAAATTATGTTTGCATTTTATTTTTAATAACAAATTAGAGAATGACTTATTTACTTGTGTTCGGGCCTATGGAGACTGTGGACCAAAATCTTACCAGCTGGCTTTTCTTGGATTATGGTCTTCCAAAAACTTGTACAATTTAATCTTGCAATTCTTTTATAACATAAAATGGAAAACTAGTTTGGCATCATACAGATACAGAAGTAAAATGTAAAGTGACTTCTACATATTATTGGAACAGAATATACGAATTTTCTGTTTGAAAAATCTAGCTAAAGTGTATGTCCTTGAATTCAGTAGTGTATTCAGATTTTATCTGAAGGTAGAGGGCACATGAACTCAGACAATTTCACCAACATCAAAACTGTCATGGAATGAAAATTCCCCATGTGGCACAAGTTCTGCAGGATGTCTTCAAATGCCTCTTACAGGAAGGACTGAAGAGCCTGCTTACATGAATAAAGCAGTAGAAATTACAAGGAAAACTTCAGCTTTCCAGGAAAATATAGAAAGGAGATCACAAATGCCATTTTGTTTTTCTTTCTTGTACGGATGAGAATCGGAAAGACTGTGTGTCCAACAGAGTCCTCCGTGCACCACTCTCCTTCTACTACACAAGAGCTGAGACATCATTCCTACACCATTTCCATGCTGATACAGACCCTCATTTTGCTAAAGCAAAATATATATTGTAATCATAGACAAAAGATTGCTTAAAAATGTAAATAAAACCAAGTATCCAAAGAAAAAAACCCAAACAACAACAACAAAAGAGAGCAGGAAATGAGCACTGCACTGTATGGCAATTTTTATAAGGAAATTCTGTACATGTTTTAGATAGACAAAAGGGAAATAAAATTATGCTGAGAAGCCAAACACTTCTGAAGCCTCACAAGCCCCAGACACGAGTTGTTGTAGTCTAATCACTGCTAAACTGAAAGAATTTACTGCAAATACCATGTATTATCTCAAAGGCAGCTCTACTCTTCAGTATATAAGGCTGTCAACACACACAGAACAACAAAGAAGACTCTACAAAATTATCCCCACCTAACTAAACAATACTTTACTAGACAACCAGAAAGATATTTATTCAGAGAAGTTTTATCCCAAATTAGAGCTACAGGTTTTATAAATTGAAACACTTGAAGCTTTGGATTGTTACCAATAAGCTAGATAAAAAGCCAATACTTTTATTTCTGATTAATCTGTTTATTTCTTCACCCTAAAATCCAAAGAAAAATGCTGTACTTACTTTCAAAATACTTTATCAATGTTTTTTCCCAACAGGAAAGTCAAGAGAATTTTATGGCCTCATCTTAGAAACTCTGATAGGAAAATATCAGTATTGCATTTACTCTACGTGAACTATGAAAGGTGTTGTGAACTGATGCTGAATATTACCATTTTCAGTATTATCAATTTTTCAAATTATTGATTTCATAGTGCTTTTGAAACATTTTGAAAAGATTACACAAAAACTTCTACTTTTCCATCTGAACAGCAGTTCTACCTTCCAAACACAAGTAGTTAATGCAATGGTTCACCAAAGACCACATCAGCAGGGTTATTTCTAAATTAATCATAAACGAAGGCAAATTTGGCATGTTCATTTTTTAGTTTCCCAAACAAAAACTTTCTTTAAACAGATCTAATTCCAAGCATAACAATTACACATTTTTTAAGCTTTTTCTCCTGGGTCAAATGCACACAATGAATTGAACATTTCTTCCAAGATAGAAAGAAAAATGCTCCAAGGCAGACAGAATTTGAACAAAGCATCAATCTGCCGTTGCAGTCAACCAAGCCTGACAAGAATTTGTCATTAATTTTAAAAGGAACTTCAACGCATGGACTGACAGAATGAAACTTCCACATATATTCTCTGTTAGTGGTTTTGGGCTGAAACTGTGTATTTTCCTCCAGGCTTTTTTTTTACCTTTTAATCAGGAACCGTTATGCTTTTGTGAAGCAGCCTAACAACACTTTCAAGTAATTAATGTGTTTGTCAACACAATTTCTTCATTAATTTTTGTTTATTTCATTAATTTGAACACCTATAGCTGATGACCTTAATACTAGTATTTTGAAGAAACAGTAGTCCTAGAAAAACCAAAGAAACAATTGAAAGGGTATTGATATTACTGCTATTATTGATATTATATTGATACTATTGCTGTTGAAAACTTCACTATTGTAAAGCCAGCAGCTCCAAAACAGCTACGTACAAAATAGTTCAGTGCATTAAAAGCTGTCAAATGAAATAGTTTCCTAGGCAGTTTAAATAACACTAAACAGAAAGTAATAAGACTCTAAGTCCTATTATAGAAAGCAGAAAAAGCAGAAAAATAAGGTTCTTTGTAAACTCTGAAGCTGAACTTTTTTGCTATGAAGACAAAGCACCCCCTGTGACCTTTAAGAGATTTCTTTTGTTCCCTCACCCCTTCTCTCATGCAAAGGATTTAGACATTATTCATTCCATAGCTATAGAAAAACCCTGTCATCTACGGTAACTTTTATTTTCTTCTCAACACATCCATTCTGTTTCAAATAAACAGTTGGGTTTTTTTTTTCAACTCCTGGAGTTCTTAAATAACTCCTTCAAACACTTGGGAGAAGTGTTTACAAAACTGTGAACAACGTTCGGGCTGGATTGTATGTGTCACAAAGAAACACCTCACCCAGACGCATGCATTTCCCCTGAGACAGTGTGTTAAAGCGATGCAAACTTCAATTCTACAGCTTCGAAGACCAGCTGTCTTACCCAGGGACAGCAAGTACGATCATGCCACAGCGTCCTTGTGAACTAAAATATTCACAGCTTAGCAGTTTTCCAGATATTTCAGCGGAAGTGTTGAGTATTTTAATTGGAGCACACTGGGATTCATTTAGCAAACATCATTGTATTTTATAGGTGTTTTTAATCAGTTTTTAATCAGTTTGACTCACCTAATGTTTATGTCACCTGAAGCATCTGGTAGTCATATTTTAACAGATTATATTAGATATATAATACATAATTTCATAGTATCCTTATTGCCGTATTTCTTAATAATTTAACTGTCATTGCTGGATCGTTCCCCCATAATCTGATCTTTAAGTACATACTTACTCACACAAACTTCTCTCTTGGATGACTTCTGGAGGCTTCTTTAGTATGGGCACAGGCATCCTGACATGCTGCTGCATGTTGCACCTCCGGTAAATCCGCAACACATCTTTTGCTTATGCCACTCTGCAGCTAAAATGAAGAATGAAACACACTTTCCTTTCTCCTGCTCAGGCATTAGGAATAGATAATTGTGAGTGAGATGTTGATTGCATATATTTGGATGTGTTGATTTACGAGGTATTGTCCTGTTTCCTATGACCTCTTTGGATACTTTTTCAGTTTCTACCATTTGTACCTCCTAGTTTCTTCCATGGCTTCTACTATTACATTTGAGCAATACATGCGCCTAGGCCCTGTTGCCATTCAAAAGAAATGAAGAATGGAAAGGTTCTTCTCTGCTCCACCAAGTTCTGAACTTGTTAAAGGAAAAAGCAAAAAGTTAAAGAGACACTAGTGTCTTATGCCTCAGACCATGTAACAGCAAATAACCACAACGTTTGATCCAGATTCTATCTGAAACGTAAAACAGAATAGGCAAAACTAGCCTTTGCTTAGTGGGCAAATGTTCACAAATTGTTTTAAAGGCTTATGTTCCAGTCTGGCAGCCACTAAGTTCAATCTCAAAAATAATATTGTAAGAAGAAAAGCAAACAGAAACCAAAAGCCCCAAACAAATCATAGCAACAATAACCAAACAGATGAACCAGTTATGTTGCTTTTAAGAATAGAGAAAAGGAATTTTCAGTCAGGGAAATGTACTGGAAATGAGGAATTTGCATGAAATTCACAGTTTGCAAAAGAAAACCTTCAAGCTAAAACACTGCTAAACAGTCTGTGAAGACATGCTGTCTTCAAAGTCCTAAGAGCAACGATTACTTACCCAACAGTCTCTCTGCCAGGGGAACTGTATTGCACACCAGCCACACAACAAAAACTGTAAACAGCTCCTGGGAATATGCTCTTGCACTCCTTCAAAATAAACTCATTTAAAACAAACATGATCTGAAGTACTTAGGCATCTCTGAAAATACATACTACCGTGAAAAAATCAGCAGCAAAAGGAAAGCAGACTGAAGACCGACCCATTGTGCAGGAAGAACACTGATTCACACCTTTCCACTTCCATTAAAGTTAAAGCCAAGTACACTTTTTAAAGAGGTTTTTGGTTTTAGTCTATGGAGTTAAAAGAGGCCAAACCACTGACCCAAGCAATGGTCCTGACTGGAGGCATACTTGCTAAATAATTGTGGTTTCAGGTGGGTAGGTTGTCTCCAAAGCAGCAATTCAATGGCTTCACTGTGGCCACCTTGCCTTAAAATTCATAATGGTAGCAACCTGTCTTCATTTTTTTGTGTGTTTTGAAATATGAGCAATGTGGTGTGCGAGTGACAGATCAGCATCACTTTCATCAAGTGACTGAGCTGTTCCGAGGTTACTCAGTGTAGTAGAGTTGACGCAGGGGCCTGTTTCATTCACAAGAGAGAAGCAGCAGAAGCGAAAGGTAGTTAATATCTCCTTGCCTTGCGTCAAGGCATAAACAGGCTAACATAGTGTACCCAGCCAAAACGAGTTTTGTAACATCTTTTCTAAGAGTGTAACATACTTCAGTTTTTTGTGATACAGCTAAGAATAAATATATATATTTACATAAATCTGTGTAAGTACAAATGGGTCATCAGAGACCTGTGATGTAAGTTGCAGAGGGTACGTGAAAACACTTGGAAACAGTGACAGCAGCAAGATAAAACTAGGGAATTGAGAAGAAAGAGAGACATGCTGGAACCAGATAATCCTGCAGAATAAGCAAGGAAGGAGCCCAGTGAGAAGAAAAAAGGTCTTGGACTTCAAAATAATTTGAATTATGTCAAGAGCAGATGAGATCACCCCCTTTCTTTTAGGATAAAAGCATAAAACATGAATGATGCAAAAGGAAAGCTAGGAAGGAAAGAATTCTCCAGCTCCAGTTCCTGCTTTCCAGCTATCTCTGACACAAGTATCCTTGAAATGTCTTCTGCTTGGCCAGCTCAGACCCAGCGAACTGATGTTATGTTGATTTCCTGTCATTTGTCCAGTCCATGGGCCTATGTTGCTTGTACCACACCAGAAGAGATGCATTCTCAAAATATCCTCCCTCTTCCATATGACAGCAGAGAAATAACTGAAAAGGCATTTTCTTTTGGTTTGTTCTTTGAGCAGGGTGTGCTACACAGTGGGGTCCCTCCCAGGGTCTGCTCCTCCAACAACTCATAAAAACTCCAGTAAGACACTTAATAATGCTCCCTCTCAGGCAAGATATCTGATACCTATGTTCAAAGAAACCACTCATCATATAACAACAAAGTTTAATTAAACAATTCCAAGTATCTGAGCCAGAAAACAGGAAGTGAATTGGCCTCAGGCAAGCAGCATTCCCAAAATTTACCTTTGCATGCACCACAGGGAAATCAGTCCTGTGTTTTTGGGAATATAAAAATATTACATTTGGATTAAATAAAACCATCCTGAAAGCATGAGCCAGATAATGTTTATTTACCCAGTGTAATCAGGATAATGATAAATGAACTATTTACACCAATAATCTTGGACTGTTATGAGTAAGATTAACTTGTTTGCAGAGACATTCCTAAACAACCCCAAGATACTGTACTACATGTGCACTACACTTCTGAGATGTATGAATTGAAGGAACTAAGAAGAACATTGCAAATGCTTTTAGATTAATTGGAATAGAGAAAAAAAAAAAAAGGAGAGAACAAAAAGTAAACCTCACCGTTTAATAGTAAATTTGTTCCCAATGCTAACTCTGGGAACTTTACTCGGATCTGTGAATTGCAGAAGCATGCCCTGGATCTTACTGAAACTTTCCATTTAGCAACATACCGCCGAAAATTTATTATCAGTGTTCTGAAAAAGCCTACATAGCAGAAACATGCTAAAGCACATGGTTCTCAGCAGATGCAATAATAGTAAATTTATGGTAGCTTTTGTGGATCTGTCCATTTTCTGTACACTGACTTGTGAACACTTTGGTAATTGTTTTTTTTTATTTGCTCTGTGAGGCACTGATGACCACGGCAACTATTAACTGACCATTTGCCACCACTTCTTTTTCTCTTATTTCAAGATCTGAAGCATTTAATCTTGGCTAATTGGCTAATACTTGCTCAAGCTGACTTCTGCTTTAAATCACTTCTAAGAGCAAGAATTCAGGTCAGAATGGGCTTCCTGATTTATTTTTTAACAATATATGAGAAACAAGCTACGAGAAAAATGATGCTATCGATCTTCTTTTCTACTGGATTCTCACTGGATTTCATTGTCCTTGCTCTCCTCTGGTTCTCTTGCTGAGATGATATTTCTACACTAAAGAATACACAAGTTTTGTGAATGAGCTCAGCATGTATTTAGATCACAGCTATACAAGAATCAAGCTATTCAGTGAATCCTGAAAAGCTGCACAATCTCTAATTCCAGTCCCATTGGCATAAATTAATATAATCTTAAAATCTGAGTATTCTTAATACAAAGTTCTTACAGGAATTAGTGGTTTTCCCAGCACATTATAAGAGGATACACAAATATGACTACAAAGTATTCCAAGTTTATCAACAAAATTTGACAATACTTTTTAAAATAATGGGTTTAGGGTTTAGGTCTCCACAGGAGATGTCCTTCAGACAAGTGTCCCTGCCTATTTTTTCTCCTATCTCTCGATGTCAACAAGATTATAAGAGCAGATCAACAAAACCCCCCAGAATACTCACCACCTGCTTTCTGATGTACATCAGAGGTATTTAATGAAGGGCTGCATGACTCACACAATTCAAAATCTGGATTTCACCACAATTTGTGCACTCATTTCTTCAGCCTGCACTAGCTGCACTGCACAAACAGCCAACACAAATTCTTTCCCACTCCCCTGTGTATCTAGTCAAGAGTTCAGTTTAAACACTAAAGATATTTAAGTACTGAGTATTCTAGTTGCCTACACTTTTGTAAGGTCTTTTCTTTTTTTCCTTTTGTCTAAATGTGAACTACGATTTTTCAAAAGCTATCCTGCTTGATTTTTAAAAGAACAGACATGTTTATAACACCTACAGAAGATCTTTTTTCTGCATATACCTGATCATATGGTTTTTTACAGTAACAGGCAGAGCTATGCCAGGAGACTATTCACTCAACTTTGAAACCTCTCTTTTCGACTTTTATGGTGACACGTTTGTGTTTTGGGTATATGTAATATGTTTAACTCCTGCTACAAGTGACTGCCTTCCACTTACTATGGAAGTTAGGGAGGCCTAACCTAAGCTATAAATCTTCTTTTTCCTTGGATCTTTCCTATTTACTTGAAGTTTTTGTTTCTTTTTTTTTTTTTAATCTGCTGAAGTAGATCTCATTTCATCACTGTGTCACTGATAACTTTCTTAAAGTGCAATAACATTTTATAGATATATACATGTATAAATAAAACAAATTTAATATCATTTATTTTATTATATAAATATGTATATGTGTGCATGCATATATGTATGCAAGTGCACTTTATTCTGATACATATAATATTATGTATATTACATAAGTAGATTTCTCTGTATGCACATGCAGGTGATGTTTTGAGAGAGGGTTTGTTTGCTTCTCTGTGGGGGTTTTTGTAGCCTCTCAAATTCTAGTAAGTCTGATTAGGTAAAAAGCAACAAAACCCAAAAATTTCCCCGACCAAGTGCGCATGCTAGAGCTCATCCCATCTGGGGTCTGCATTCCAGTAAGTCCTGAAAATTCCACTAATTATAAATTAGAAAGGTAAAATATATGAGAGATGGATTCAGTCCTGTTTCCTACAAATGAGTAGTATATGTCATCAGGATTGCCTTTCTATCTAATACCGTGTTTCAGCAACATTCTGAAGAAAATCAACTCCAGAGAAAATAGGAGGAGTAAGCAGCTGATCCTGGCTTTGGGTCACTTACTCTTCTTCCACCAAACCCCCTCCTTTATCATTAATGAGTTCCTTTACAGCTTGCACATCTAACTGGCAATAGGTAGTAAGGAAATAGTTCTTTATATTTCAAACAATGAAAATACGTTTTTTGAAAATATTAGTTGTACGTCAATCTTGCTGTATTATTACGTTATTTATGCTTTGTGGGGCCTTTAAGTCATTTGCTCTAGGTGGCAATTATAAAGAAGAAGTCATAGCTCTTATTTTTTAATCTAATCAGATACGGTCTGGTTTACTTCCAGATGTATTCTATTTGCTAAAAAAAGAAAATAATATTTCACAGTTTATTTAGAATTGGTTTGTCATCATTTGATTAATTCCCTCCTCATCTTCTTCTTGCTTTCTTATGTAATAAATCAGCCTAATAAAATTATTGTCACTTTCTTCATAACAGACAGAAAAAAGGACAGTTTTTCTTTACTGTCAGCAGTTGGCAGAATTCTAAAAAATACAGTCTACAAAAAACCAGCTTCTTCCCAGAGCTAAATAGATAGGTCTTACATTAATCATTCATAAAGTTTCATCTCATTCCTATCTTCTATCCTACCTAAATGTAGAAGTTTTGAATCAAATTTATCACTGTAAATATCCAGAATGGGGGGAGAGGAAGAGGATCTTTTTTTCAGAAGCATTGATTCCTGGGGGAAACTTTGATTTTGCTCTGTTTGTCTTGCCTGAAACTCTTTTAAGTTGCTTGGCCTGGAGGAGGTATTTAATTTTGTTTCTTATTTAGCTTTAATTTGGAACAGCCCGTAGTGCCTCTCCTGTGTAGAAAGCATGGAATGCCAGTATTTCTTCCCCAGAATCAAAGGCCATCTTTCCTTGCTAAGCTATGCCTCTTCTGGACATGCCTTTGGCTCTGTAACATTCCATGTGTAGTTTATTCGGAGAGTCCTGTCTTCCATACTTTTATAAACTTAAAATACCCTGGTGATTAATCTGGTTAATTTAAGTTTGGAAGAACGGGCTTAGGTGGGGCAATGAAACTAAGTTACAAAATTATATAATAACTGGTAATATAACAATTTTGTGGATGTAATAATTTAATTCCCCAAAAAAGGAGAGAAGTAGTAGGAAATAAGGAACAGAAACCTCAACTGGAATATTTTACTATTTATAGGTTAATTTGAGGATGTGAAAATAAGGTTGGAACACATTGTACAATTGACAAGTAAAAAGAATTGAGAGTTTTATGCAAGTGTAGTTATGCTTGGCTTAAATCTCTCCTAAAACAGAAAAGAGGGAAATTTCAATTAACTATACAATGTCATCACATTAAAATTTTTGATTGTTTCTGCTGAAAGATTTCAGAAATGGATGTGAAATGGAAAACTTTTTCATGGAACAAGAAAATACTTTTTGTACAAAAAGCAAGTACACGTAGGAATATAGCACTACAAGTATTATTAACTTTTGAAGAGTGGTAGGAAATTGCTCTTTTTTACTTCCAGAAACAGGATCTGCAAACAGCATTTCTTTAGATTAGTCATTAAGCAGCTGCTTACAAATTCACATAATCAAATCAAGCATTTTTAAAATCTTGCCTCTGATGAAGTATAGTTTGCTGACAAATTTTACCTTACTTGCTCACTGAATTTATTTACAAAAGCATATTTGATCATGTCCTTCCTCCAGATGTAGTTACTTGCACTAATATTTTACAGTTCTGAACACAGCATTAAGAAAACTGTCAAACTTGTGAAGCTATTAGACTATAAAAATTTTATTCTCCCATTAAGCAGATGGAAGATGAGCCTAGACCAGACTGTCCAATAGTAAATGCTATAGAGAGGGATAAATCCAGGTAAATATAGTTGATACAATACATAATTGCAGCATTATGGAATTTTTTATGTTCTGCTTTGTGGCAAAAAGAACATCAGAAATGTGAATTTACACCCCTCTGTTTATCATGGTATCAGGTAATGCACATTCTAATCAAGCACTGGAAAGCAAAAGGCAGATCAGCAGTTTCTTGAGCCCCTGTCCTTACCAGATACATGCTCTGTTGCGAATAGTCACAACAACAGAGCAATGAGCACTGATGAAGAATTAGTGATCAATGAAACAATTAACAAAGATAATTGTAGCCTCCCTCTTTTCTCCTTCTTGGAGATGAAACAGAAAGTTTGAGCGAATGTTCTTTGACATTTGTCTGTCAACTCACTTCAGGAATGTATCTATTTGGGTTTTTTTTAAGGGTGAAAGCTCATACCCTAAATTCTACATAAAATAATTGTGTGAAGGATTCCAAATACTTTTTTTTTTTTTTTTTTTTTACTGAGTTACAATGTATTCACTTTAAATTGAATGAAGCTATTCATGCATGTAAATGTGTCAAGGTTTAGAGAGTGGCTGGCCACTAGACGAATGACAGACACTCTCTGTTAACGCCTCTCCCTTCCCAAACAGGAATAGAAAGGGAATAAGGGAGGGAGACTTATGGATTAGAAAATTAATAATAACAATAAAGTTAATTATCTACCAATATATACAAAACCAATATCAAACTCAACCCTCTGATGGCAATTACATCGCTGTCACCACTGATGTTGTGAAGCAGGCACTGGGGAAGTCCCAGACTGGACTCAGCAGCAGAGGCAAGCAGAGACATAAGATGCAATAGGACACCATACCACAGACACAGGGTACTTGAATGGCAGGTAACCATGGCTGAAGGAAACACCTGGAAACTCTTGGGGATAATGAGGGAATGAGGAAGGAGGGCTAAGACAACCATAGTGGGAAAGGAGAAGAGACATAGTCCCTTCCCAGTGAACAGCTCACAGGACATGGCCAAGGGGGGATGAAGATGACCATAAGAGCCCCCCATCTTATGCCTGGGCTCTACTTCCAGCAACAACGGCCCAAAAGGCTGCTCAGACATGTAAATTTATGCACATACGTATAGAGAGCACTGAATAAGAAAGCAAGGCCTGGAGTCATTAGAAATCAGTGAGGGAAGCCAACTACTAGCTTCAAGTATGAACTGAAGCCCTCCAACTTCCTACAATAACCAAACCACCCACTTAACCTTGCTGCTGGTCAGAAATTTTGTCCTGCTGTTTGCTTGCTGTTTAAACTGGACACGCATAACAGGATTCGGGTTACACACACCTCTCAGCAAAGCATGTGGGGCATTTGAAAAGAAAAGGGTGCAGAGCAATTGTAAAACAGCATCAGGAGACCCTGCTGAGAAGGCACTTTTTCTATCAAGTTTATGTCGTTCATATCTTGTATAAGGATGCATCTACACTCCAGTTGCTCGTTAGACTGGCATACTCTAGTCTGTTTATTCTAGGTTTCAAACACCACTTTAAGTCTTGTCTTTGTGGTCTTACTGGCAAATTACCAATCAATGAAAGAACTTCAAATTAATTTTGTGTCGAGAGAAAAGCAAGTATCAATTTCCAAAACCAGGAATTTTTCATGTTATTAAATAAGGTTCATTAAAAGCCAATTATCAGTAAAATAATCAAACTTCTGTGGATAAAATTAGAAAGTTATTTCAGCACTTCACAGTACATAATAAAACAAGGAAGTGTCAGGATGTCAGGCATGTCTGAAAAACTCAGACAGGTGATAATTTTAAGCACATCAATGAAAAACAGTGGGAAACATCTGTCTCGTCTTCAGGCCTTTCAAATGGCAACCAGCCTCATTACTTCAGTCAGACAGCTTCTCTTCTAATGCTTCAGAAGTGTGATGTGTTGCATATGAACACATACCACCAAGGAAATTAGAGATTACTGTGATGGGAGTATTTGAAAGAATGACAGATCAGGCTAATTTTAAGCTCTATAACCAAACTTTACTGGATTCATTCATTCACAGCACACTTCATGCTAACAGTTGTTACATGTTATTAACATCAACACAAGTGCAAAACTGTTAGCTTTCAACCCATATTCTAAACTAATGTTCAATATTATGTGAGTATACAATATTATAGAGCCAATGCTGTATATTTAGTGATGATTTTACAGAAAAAAAAAAAAGGAAAAAGATCAACAAAGACGGGAAAATAAAACCCAGGAAAGACATATGATGCAAAAGGAAACAAGAGCTCACCACCAACCGACTGATGCCCAGCCAGTCCCTGAGCAATGGCAGCCCCCACCAGCCTCCACCTCCCAAATCTTATGTTCTGAGCATGATGCTATATGGTCTGGAATATCCTTTTTGCCAGCTGGCCCAGCTGTGTCCCCTCCCCTTCTTGTGCACACCCGGTCTGCTCACTGGTGGAGCGGGCTGAGGAGCAGAAAAAGTCCTTGATGCTGTGAAAGTGCTGCTCAACAGTAACCAAAACATCCCTGTGTTATCAGTAGTGTTTCCAGCACAAATCCAAAAAATTGCCCCAGAAGAGCCACTTTGAATAAAATTAACTCTATCCCAGCTAACGCTATTACATGGCTATAGTCCTTGGCATTTTTCAGTCATGGGATAAAGATGGTCATGCTGGAGACAAAAGAAATGGGAACCACAGCAGGCTCATCTTCTTCCATCTCCATTCCTCCTCACTTGTGCTTGGTGTTCTTCTGCCACTTCCTCCCCTCCTGAAAAGGAAGACCTCGTCTTCTCCTGATATCATTCATATTTTAATTTTTTTTTCCTTGCTGGTCAACTCTTTAGGTATTCAGCAGGATCCAGTTTATTTGTAATACCTTGTGCTCATCTTTTCCTTAGTAAAATACATATACACAATGTCTGGCTACACCATCACAGTATTGTATTGTACACTGTAACTACTGATTACACTATTAATTATAACCTGATTAATACACTTTAAAGTGATAGTCTGTTTTGTTGGCAAACAGAATTCATGTGATGGTTGTTGTGGTGAATACGTACCACTGTCTGTTCCAAGCTGTTTGTATAAGGCCCTGCTTTAGGGTTGTCGCGGTCCGGGCGCCAGCGTCCGTACCGCCTCCCAAAAGGGAAGAGGATTGAGGGCAAGGCGAGACACTACCCC
>JAVSBS010027005.1:3264-18574 GCA_033124195.1 Coracias cyanogaster | reverse complement strand
CATGGTATGGAATATCCCTTTGGTCAGTTTGGGTCAGCTGTCCTGGTTGTGCCCCCTCCCAAGAGCTTGCCCACCCCGTCCCAATGCGAGGGTGAAGGTTGGGAAGAGCCTTGGTGCTGTAGTCACAACACGGGGGTGTTCTCAACACCCTTCTAGCTCCCAGCACAAAACACTGCTGCTGTGTGGAAAACCAGCTCAGCCAGACCCATTACAGAAGTTCATTTCTTCACTTCTTTGGAGGATTAATATGATATGGAAGTAATTTTAACATCAGGTTCACTTACAGTAATTATTAAATTTTTTGCATATGTTTATCTTTTCTTGTTTAAAATTACTTGTCTTAATTTTCTGTCTTGTTTTTTATTTACAAACACTGAAAGCATTGCTTCTGCATCTCGGGGCAGATTTCCTTTTTTGAGAGCAAACTTGTATATGTTTTAAATGTATTGCTGCATTTCAGCATGTTCACTGGATGCTGGAAGTGCTTCACATGCGGTTATTGTTTTCTTCCATAAATGATTCCTATTATTCTCAACGTCTACTTCTGAAATTAAGGGAAGATGTACTTATGAGGTCCACCATGGTACTTCATTTCGTGTTTAGCAAAGAAAAAGCTTCATGTTTGCATCCTTGCCCAATTATCTCTCAGTAAGTAATTGCTGAGGAATGCTGCATGGCTCTGCAGGTCTTTTTTTAAAAAGGTAAAGGATTGTACAGGTATTTGAAACTTGTATTGGGTATTCCTCAGTTGTAATCAACTCTGAGCTTATTTGAATTCAAATCAAACTTGTCAATTGCCCTGCTCGTGGCACTATGAAGACGAAAACTTATCTAGCAAATGAGAGCCAAGTTGGATAGGAGTGTATGGTGTATGTTTATCAATTTTTTAATATATAAAGATTTATCCTCTCCCTCCAATTTATTAATACTTCTCAGCCGTATTGACCTCTCTTTTGACCTCAGTTAGGCTTAATGCCTGGCACTTTTATATCACTTTTACCGTCTCTTACCACATTCAACAAAAAACCCAAACCAACCTCTAAACATAACCCTTCACAGATGTTAGCAGGATTATAGCACAGTTGTTTTAACAGAGCACAGCAACAGCTTTGTTGCAGGAAATGAGGGCAAATATCTAGTCCAGTGGAAACTATGGAAAGAATTTAAATAGAAAGAATATTACCCAAACTAGAGTTTGGTTTTTTAGGTGGTAAACTTAAAACCTGTATGCTTAAAGTGCCAAGGGACCTCTCTAGCACAGTTATTAAACCCCACAATTTTATATCTCATTCCAAATAAGGCTGGCCATGTTATAGAATGTCTATAGGTCTCTGTAGGACAAAGATCCATTATTTATTCAAAAAGTCAGCTGAGTCATGAACTAGCAGTTAATCAGACCTCTCTTGTACAAATTCTGAGCTGAAGCTGATTCTGCTTATAGCATGCAAGATCACACAGATGGTACGTTTCTTTTCACATGTACTTATGTCAACTGATATTAAATCTTTGAATTTTAATATTCCCTCCGATAGTATCCTCAGGTTTGTGATATCCATCTTTAAGTTCCTTTAGGAAAAAACATCCATTATATTTACTATTCTATCATTTAGTCTTTCTAACCACTTTGGTGTCTTTCTTTTTAGTAATAGGTGATGTGAGAGTGTAGAAAAAAGCAAAGGTATCACTGATGTTTTAAAAAGTAAACTACCAAGTTCTAAGCCATCTTGAACATGACAAAGTGGTACATTTTTAAAATATTAATTATGATTTATTTTTCTGTATTCCCACTAATTAGAGAGTTACAAGAGGAATTGGTCAGGTTACAGTATATTCATTAGTACATCCATGAGCACAGTGTATTCAAAGAACCAAGGTTTCAGTTGGTTAGAAAAGATTGTGATATCAGCATTAAGAGGAGAAACTAGGCACTGCAATTCCTGATACCATCCAAAGGCAGATTGTATTCCTCCTCTAATTAACCACCAGTGGAGATGGAGAATAGGTGTGCTGTCCAGGCAGGAAGTGAAGATCAAAACCTGGCGTTTAAGAAAGAGAAATTACACCTTGGCAAACATGGTGAGGATCTTTAGTCTAGATTGCAGAGGCACCAAAAGGTGGTGGTGGTTGATGGTTCCATCCTGAGAGCAGCAATTAGGGGACTCACTAGCCTAAAGCACTTGTCTGACACGTTAACTGCCTGTTTCTGGGATTCTTAATACGAGGTATTGCTGAAAGGCTGTTGAGAGTCATCGGGTGCCCCCTGCTCTGTGCTTATCCAGATAGGTTGCTGTTGCCAAGAGTGCTTTTTAACTATAGGATGATGTTTCACAAGCTGTACATGAAGTAATGAGGGGCAGAATGAGTGATGGAAGCCCGCAGGGAAACAGAAATAGCAACTTGGGGATTGGCCTAGAAACTAGAATGTATCTTGAGAACTGTTGGACTGGTGTGGTGCAGGAATAATACATGGGTAGGTAGATGGGTGTCAGAGACGTATACTGGTGCAACAGTTTTCTTTGTAGCAACTGGTGTGGTGCTGTGTTTTGGATTTAGTGTGAGAATTATGTTGATAAGACACTGATGGTTTGCTAAGTAGCAATTATACTAAGTCAAGGATTTTTCAGCTTCTCATACTGCCCTGCCAGCGAGAAGGCTGGAGGGGCACAAGAAGTTGGGAAGGGACACAGCCAGGACAGCTGACCCAAACAGGCCAATACGATATCATGCCAAGTATATAAACTGGGAAGAAATCTGTCTGGGAGCTGCTGCTCAGGGATTGACCAGGCATCGGTCAGCAAGTAGTGAGCAATTGCATTGTGCATCACTTATTTTGTATATTCTAATTATTTCATCATTTTAAATTTTATTGTTATTACCATTATTATTATTTTCTTCCTTTTCTGTCCTACTAAACTGTCTTTATCTCAAACCACTAGTTTTACTTTTTAAAATCCTGATTCTCTCCCCCATCCTGCTGGGGGGCAGGGGAGTGAGTGAGCAGCTGCGTGGTGCTTAGGTGCTGGCCAGGGTTAAATCACAAAAAAATTGAAATCTTAATATATGATTAAGGTATGTGACGCAATTGCTGTGATTTAGTGATAACTCATGAGAGTGGTATATTACTGTAGTGGAGTGCATAGCCTTTTCAGAGATAGGCCAAAGAATCGGGAGGAAAAAGCCTATCTATCAAAAATTTAGAGGAATCTAGAGTTAGTGAATGATCTGGTTAAGCCTGAAGGGAAAATAAGATAAGGTCAGAGTGAGCAGACCACCACAAAAGATGAGCACAAGGGTGCTGCATTTTGTGAGCAGTTAGCAAAGCAATCTAGAATTTGGTGGTATGAAGAACTTTTAAATTATGCAGATACCCTTTTAGAAAGGTATAGTAAAGTTTAACAGGCATTCACTGGTGACATCTTTTTCTTTTAGTAATGTCATAGTCCTTTTTATTATTTTTTTTTAATAAGAAAAAAGAAAGCAAAACTTGCTGTAAAGTTTGTATAAATGCAACTTTAAATAGTGAGAAACCAGCTAGGAATAGGTAAGTGAAAGGCAACTTGATTGATGTGACAGTGAAATGATGGTACTCACAGTGTTTAGCAAAGAAAACAAAATAGAAACAGTGGATGTCAAGAAGCAGACTCTGAGAACTAATAGAACTAAAGATCTCGGGGGAGTAAAGATTGAAAGAAAAGCTTTTTTTAAAAAACAAACCCTCCCACTCCCCCTGACTTTAACTCATTTGTAAATGGAAGGGTCACAAGTGAAGGTAATCCAATTGCAATGAAAGGATTGGGACTCATTTGTTGGTTTCAAACATACTAAGACAGCGTATAAAAAGGGCTAATAATGTTGCATTAATAAGGTAGTATGGGTGAATATAAAGGAAAAACATGATTTTAGAGAGGTAATTTCAAAAAGGCTAAGGCTTATATGAGCTAAAATGAGCAAGATAAGTCAAGGAAAGCAACATCTATGTTAGAAATGCCGTTTACTGAAAGGAGGACCAAAGCCCACCATTCAGAAGAAATCTCTGTTAAGTCATGTTAAGGACAAGGTTTGTAATACTTTTTCTTTTTTACATCAATCTTTGCTAAAAAAATAGTTTGCAAGTGCTAACCTCACTTTTTCCAGTGTCAGTGGACTAGCATCTCTGTTCATAAATAAAAAACCCAGGGTGGATTCTGTACATAGACTGGGTGTTTTCAAACTAAATGATAGACCTCAACAAACTTAAATTACTGCATAAAGGAATCTCAGAAATATTAGTAGTCAAAACCAAAGATGACCACAAAAGTGGTTGTTGAGACTGGAAATGGCAAAAATACGACTTATTTTTTTAAAATAAGGAAACTATTTTTTTTTAAACAGGAATTTTTTACTATTTAAAAATAGCATCAAAACAAAGGACTTCTTCCTATGACAGGGTAGCAGACAGAGGCTATGTAGATAAAAATAATAGGTTGAAGTTGGGTTCAAATCTGTTTACACAAGCGGGCCAGAAATATTAATGGTTCACTGTCAAAATGTCAGTGAAATCTGGCTCTGTAGGCATTTGTCCTTGGCTCAGTTTTATTCTGAATTTTCACTTATGACCTGGAAATTGAAATACCAGCAAGTTGCTTTCTTTTTCCTTGCTTTAAAAAAAAAAAAGGCACCGTGACATTACTTAAAAAAAGAAAGTCATCAGTGAGTCCTTGTTAAACTTACTCTACTACACCTTTTTCAAAGGATAGCTGGGTAATTAAGAAGTTCTTCATACCACCAATTTCTAGATTGCTTTGCTAACTGCTCGAAAAGTGCTGCACCTATGTCTTAATCTAATGTGGTGGTCTGCTCATTTCAACTTGATCTTATTTTCCCTTCAGACTACCAGATATTTGATAACTTTAGGTTCCTCTAGATTTTCAATGCATATGCTTTTTCCTCCTGATTCTTAGGGCTGTCTTTGAAAAGGCTATATCCTAGTATAGTGGTATACCACTCTCACGAGCTCTCAAAATGAGGGTTGTGTAAAAATGGCCAAAAAAAATTGGGATGTGGTTCAGTAAGGTGTTCTAGTTAGAAATAACAGCACAAAACCAAATGAGAAAAACTGTTTAGGTAGGAAGTTTCTCAGATGTATGGCAGGTCATGATCTGCATGAGTCATACCATGTTGCGAAAAATGTGAAGCATCATACTGTGGTGTATAAAAATAAAGATAAATTTCTGGTCTGTGCAGGTTTGTTAGCTCTCAGTTATAATCCCACATTCTGTTATGCAAACCTTTGTGAAGGAGCTGTGGACTGTTTGGTGAGAGTGCGGAGGGGAGAGCATCAAACAATATCTAGATGCCTAGATCACAGAGCCAGAAAGTCCCTAAATCAATGTGGAAAGAAGTAGAGCGAGTTGGAGTGAATCAGAGACCTCTTGGGAGGATGTGGCAACAGTCTTTAAGTGTGCACTTCTGCAAACAGGAAAGAAATAAAGTGTTTCAATAGTGAGAAGACAAAAAAGCAGTTGTGCTTGATTTGAGCAAGAAAAAAAATCCAAATTAGGTGTTAAGAAAACAAATAGGTTGGGTTTTTACCTAACCTCCATCCACTAAACACCTGAAAAGAGATTGGACAAAAGTTGTTTTGAAATGGCATGAGGATAGTTAAGTATTTCTGGAGGGCTTGGACTAGATGATCTCTCGAAGTGTCTTCCAGTTGATTGTTCATGTTTGCTTTCAAAAAGTCTGATATTCTCTATGGGCAAAAGGAGATGCCACAGAATTTTTTACAAGTTCGAGTTAGATGCACTTGCAACATGGCAGAGGGTAGTCAGAGGGAAACTGCAATCCTCCAAAAAATTAGTTACTGCAAGACCCAGGGTGGATGTGCTGCATAAGACATTATGGAGAAGTTACAATTTCCTTAGACTGTCAGTACATCTGGACCTGTAAAATGCTGAATACAAACTATTGCACATCTGAAGGCAATGCAATAACAGTCAAGTGCGTGTAAAACATCCTCAGGTAGTAAAAAAGAGAATTAAGGTAAGCATTCTTTCACTAACAGAACATAGATCAACATGTACTGTGTAACAGAACTTATTTTTCATAGTATGTTAACAGTCTATATAGCAGTGCCAAGGAAATGTTTTCTTTGATGCGTTTTATCTTTTATTCCATTTCTAATGCTATCGCTTTTGAAAACATTCAGTATGAATTTGGGTCTTTGAGCAGTCGTGAAGCCTCAATAAAAGTTAAAAACGCTTTGCATCTCAGGGTATGCAGTATTAACCTGAGACCTGGAATTATGTGAATACCTTATTGTTGTATAATGAATCACTTAAGAAAAAAATGTAACCCTGGTACAGAATGTATTTCCCCATCCTGGTACAGAACAGTATTTCCTGATTCATTAAATAGAAATACTGGTCTACTAAGGCACATTTAGTAAATGTCTCATTGTCAAAGAAAACCCATATAATTAAAAATCAGTGAGACAAACTTCTAATTTTTGTACTAATATTTTAAAAAGGAGATAGGGAGAAAAGCCATAGTGACAATGACTTTGAAGAAGTTGACTGAGTGTTAGTATTATTCATAGTTTCATGAATAAAATCAGAGCCTTCAACCAAGGTTGAGAGGCTTAACTAATTTTTGAACATATGATTCAGTTGGTTTTAATGTTAGGATATAGCAAGCATCAATTTAGTTTTATTGCCCAGCTGTCATATGTCTAGACTTTTATACTAGAAGTCTGGAGTTTTTCCTAACTTGCAATCTGAGGCTTGTTCTTTGTGGCTGAAGAAAGAAATGCTGTGAACTGGAGGAGGTTGTGGCTCTGAAGTCACTTGCCTATACACTATGGGAACAGACATGATATTTAGCACAAATCCAGTCAGTGCTTGGTGTATCAGCTACCCTTAAAACCATCTAGAGGGGGAAAACCAAAAAAAAGTTGTATTTGAGGCTGGTGATCAGCAGAGAGGGCTTCTTGTCCAGAGAGGGTTGGGAGATAAAGCAGCAGTATGCAATTTCTGTGTGGATTAATGGAACATTAAGAAAGTGAGTATTGTATCACTGTGTGCCATCTCTCATTCTGGAGAGTCCAGAAGTCTGGCAGCAGCAGTGGCACCTGTACCAATAATGGAGCTGCCGTTGGAATGGATTCACCATGGACTGTCCCAGACATCCTGAGTAGATGCCATAATAGCTGGCCTAGGTTGAGTTCTCTGTTGCCATGGTTTTACAGCTGTTTTCAAGATAGTTTATGGCTTGACAAACAGCAGCTGTCCCCTTGGATGGCAATCCAGACACAACTGGAGAATTGCGTATGCATTTATTTGACATAGAGCAGTTCTGTACTATAGAGTTCTCAGTGAATGTTTAACTTGACATCAAATTGCAGTGGAAAACTTAGATGAATTTCATCCGTTCTTTCATGTACTTAGATTTTAAGATGTCTGTTTTCTTTTTTTTCAAGCTTGGGTTTGTTAGCCATCTTATGTTACCCAACAGTAGCTGATTTTGTTTTTTTAAAGTAGCTAAGCAAACAGTAACTTCGGCAAGCACAGAAAAAGATGTAAATGTTTGTGAACAATGTGTTGTTAAACTCTTAGGATGATTTACCGAGACTGCTAAAGGAAAACTAATTAACTTGGATTTAGAAGATGAAATATGAGATAGAAAGTATTCCTTGTGCTTATTGATGATGGCACATATTGTTTTAGTTTTTTAAGAAAGAGCTTTAAAGTCATGTTTTGGTTAAGAGTATTAAATTCCTGGCGTTGTGTGAATTTTTTTCAGACACTCCTTTGTAAGTATTTCAAGTTTATTGTAGTTTAACGAGAATCAGAATGCAGTTGGTGGAAACTAGCTCCCAAGTCATGCTTCAGAACCATTTTTGTATCTTTTTCTGCAGGAAAAAAAAAAGAAAGAGATGGGTACAACTGAAATTCAAGGCATTCCTTTTAAACATAAGAGGAAAATTAAAAAAAAAAAACCAAAACCAAACCTGTAAGAGTGATTGAACACTGGAACAGGTGGCTAAGAGGTAGTGATGTCTCTACCCTCAAAAAGAGTCAGAACCTGACTGGACGCAGCCCTGAGCAACCTACTCTAGTTGACTCTGCCTTGAGCAGGATGTTTGGACTAGGCAATCTCCAGAGGTCCCTTCTGACCTCAGCTGGGCTATGAGTCTGTGATTCTATATCTGATAACGTATGTTTGTGTCTTTGAAGAAATCTAACTAAGTATTTTATATCTACTTACGTTAGCTTATTTGAAACAAATGATTTTGTATTTCTCTAACTTTTTAATACTTTTTAATTATTTTGTTGACCATAGTATTTTGTTTGACTGTTTCATGCTGAATAAGAATACTGGGCTTGTCTGTCTTTAATGTTTAGCAGGAAAGGAGGAAATGCTTGGAAAGCATGGATATGAGGCTTTTGCTTCCTATGCATGTGAACAGCATACACACATCTTATTTCTACAAGTTACATTGGCAGTGTCCATTGATAGGAACCCTTGACTTCTGGCAAGGTTGGGATAAGGTGCATGTCTGAAAATTCTAAGAGTAGAATATTGTCTGGATACGTTTGTCTTTTGGGGGGACAATAGCCTAGGTAAAAGTGCTAAAGGATATATAGAAACCCTAAGAATATTGCGTGTTACGGGAAAGAAGTCCTCTCAAGCAAGAAAATACAAGTCGTATTTAACACTATTTTACAAGAATTTTTCATACATGTAGATGTCAAGGGAGGTGATGAGCAAGAGGGTCAAACTGCAGTGGGGCCAATCTTTAATGGCTCTGGAGGACCTTGCCCCGCGCAACCCCTTGAACGAGCCAAAATTAGGAAGGAAAAGAAGATTTTAAAAAAACCTTCTACCCTTTACCTTCCATAGCTGTGAGTTCCTCAATGCTATTGGAAGGTCCATCATACAGTCTCACATGTGGGTATTGTCTATGGCTCTATGCAAGCTTCTTTTAGTTGTATGACAAGAATACTGCAATAGGCAGGTGCCAAGAGCATATCAATACGCCATGGCACGACCTCATGGTATTTTCTATCTGAATTGTTGCAAATATGTTGAAAATGTAGTGTTCGCTTCATCTAGTACTGTAACATGTGCAAGCTAATTGCATTCAAAAGCTACTTTTGGCACTCATCTTGAGGAATGGTTTTATTATGTTTCATAATGCTGTGATTTTAATTACAGTGCTGTACTTCTATGGTATTAGACATTCTGTGTAGTAGGGGCTGTGTAGATAGTTGGCAATCGTAGGATATACAGCAGTCAGGATTAAGTAGCAATAAAGGATTCACTGAACTGCACTAACAAATCAGACGTGATTACAGTCTGTGTCAGTGCATATGCAGAGATTAGAAGATGTGTGCTGAGGAATAGGCTGTAGTCCATTTGCTTATGTTATTTTTCTTTGTGTGAAGTAAGAGAAGAGAAAATGATAGTAGAAGTATATGGTCCTGAATTATATGAAATATTTTATGAAGGCAGTAATAATTGAGGAGGTTGAATTAAACATTCCTTCATTTTTGTTATGTATGTCACCTCTCCTTTTTAGCCCTGTTCATCAATACATTTTCCTCTTTGCATTTTTTTTGGTGATCTGACTGTTACATAGTTCTCAATAAAATATTTTGCTTTATTGTTCAAATAACGTAACATTTAATCACTTGTGATGTCCTACTGTCTCTAATTTCTGTTTACAGAAGAATTATAGAATGCAGTTTTCTCTTCGTTGTTTGATGTTTTTGTGCTTGTCTTTCTCAATTTGCTTCTGTAATCTCAATTTTGCAATCACTTGCATGACTAAAACCAGCGTTCTGCAAAGTTATTTGTAGGTCTGAGTTCTCATTCTAAGCATACACAATATTGCATAGCTTGCCCATATTATTATTCTTTTTTTGCCATCATATTTTGTTGTTTTGTTTCTTTTTTTTATTCAAGGAACTCAGAGCTTTCCAGTTAACCTTTTTGACTGAACTGTTCTGTCCCTTAAATAGCAATTTTGTTCAGATAAACTGAAGCTGAACAGAAAAACTTCAGTAGAAGAGCTGAAGACTAGAAATTTTGATGGTAAACATAATCTACCCTTTCATGAGTACGGTATCTTTGGTCTTTATTTCATGCTTGATAGAAACTGTATATAGAATTTTTAGTAGCAATTGAAATTTAGCAGGTTAAACTCCATGCTTAATTTGCAGCATCTTCAGAATAGCCACAGATACTTTTAAAATTTAGGATCAGGTTCACTTTTGTGTTAGCCCAAGAAACTGGATAAGAAAGATCATTAGTTCCCTGACTCTCAGACTGCTTTTGCCCCCAGATTTCTTGGCCTTTTATACAGTGTTCTAACTTGAGACAGGTGTGATTTTATTCTGTCGCTATAACTTGACGTAGACACTCAGGGCAGGGCAAGGCTTTCTCTCATCTCTTTGTTACAGTATGTTGCTTTTTGCCTAAGCAGTAGGGTACTTGGTCCTTGGGGCTGTCAAAAGCCAGAAGATTGTCTCCTGGTAGAACTCTCAACCAACTACTGCTTGTAGGAAGAAGAGAGGCTTCATCTGGAGAAGGGAAGCTGTCCTTTTAGTTTTTGTTATGTTTATGGTATTAACAAATATCCATCTCTCCTTTCCCCTCACCCCCAGTTCAAGTTTCAGCATTAACTTTTTTCCTGTGTCATGAGAAAAATAAATTCCTCATTATAGAAATTCCTCATTATATAAATCATTAGAATTCTTAGAGTCTTGTTATTATTCCTGGGTATTTTTAAGAGATGGATTTTTTTCCATATGTTTTTTTTTTCATGAACATATGGGTCTGTTTTGTGGTTTTGGGAGATACAGTGATCCAGATTTTCTCTGCATGTCCTAGAGTCAAATATTGGGATTTTAAAAAATTATATAATTGACGACCTAGTATTGCAGAATAGGAATTTACATTATATACATTCACTTCACTTACTAACTTATTCTTTAATACTTTATTATTTTGCACTGTTTTAATTTGCAGGCTCTTCCTATGCCCATCCTGATATTTCTGGTTTTGTGAAAAAGCCAGTAAATTATTAAATGAATTCATTAGGGTGCATGGTGGATGTATGCATACATACTTGCACACCCTCACCCCCTACTCCACAAATCAAGTGAGTGAGAGAGATTTAAATCACCAATTCCTTTTTCATTAGTGAGATTTCTGCTTGGTCGGTTGTTTTTTTGCTTTTTTAAACAAGCATAAGAGAGTCTGTGTCATTCTGCAGAGCATTCCAGAGTTGTTTTTTTTTAAAAGCAAAACCAATTCCAGTTTAAGTATTATATGAAAATAGCAAGGGTTTATAAAGTGTTTGTCCTGTAATGTTTACTCTCTTTCCAACCAAACATTTATAAATAGATTGAGAGAAATGTGGCAAAGCACCAAAGTCCTCCACTAAAATATTTCATAAGAAACTATAATGTGAAAGGGGAATAAAGGAGCACTTTTGGAAGTGATGGTTGTTAGTGAATTCTTTTTTGTGGAGGGGGATATGATGCAATATGTCAAGTTGACCCTTTGGAGTCTCTGGCATGGTAATCCAAATTTATTCCTGGAGGAACTGCAGCACAGTATGTGTTGTAGTCACATTGAATTTATCTACACACTTAGGCAGCTAAAAGATGCTAGTTTTTTTCTCCACCTCTCCAAACACCCCCCCAAACACCTCCCCCCAAACACCACCCCCCTTTCATTTGTGGCTTTAGAAAACTAGTAACTGAGAATCTATCACATGCTGGGAAGTGATGAAGCTAGTTAGTAAGAAATCCAGTTTCTCTATTTTCAGATCCAGGCAGCTACAGTATATTTACACTTTGTTGTTTTTTTTTTCAGGTATCTTTCCATCTCACTGTCTTGTAAAGAGAGAAGAAAAATCTATATGTCCTTCATTCACTCTTCATTATTACATATGAAACTTAGGGAACGTATTTGATGTTCTGTTTGTTTTTCATTAGAAACGTAGATATAGGTTCTTTGGAAGACTGCATGTCTTGTTTCCACTAGGCTCTTTCTTGAAAATTCAGTTGCTTTTCTGTGCTACATTTTCTTCTTTTCAATATCTCACTAGTACTCATAATCATCCCAGAGTGAGTGGTAGTGGGAGCAATCATGGATACAGAACATGGATGAACATTGATGTTTCTTGTTGTGTCATGCACAAAGGACTGAGGGAATGTAACTGAAAGTGCTGTGAAGACTTTGGTAACTACATTGACACTGCTTATTTTGAAAAAGGTAACTGATTCCCTCTTGCAGAAAAAAATAGACATTTGGGATCTGCAGATGTTGCAACACTGTGTTGAGTTTATTTGAATCCCCAAGAGTCAAAGTGAATGAAGGTCCAGTACTAAAATGGGTCCCTGCAGACATGTATCCAGTCTGTTCCAGCTAATCACTGCAGATGAAATGAAAGCCCTCCTAGTGCCTTTAGTGGATGAAGACAGACAGAATTTTGTCCCCTCTCTGAAAAATGTAGGCATGCACTGTTATGGCTCTTTTACCTCTTATTAAAAATTAAGACCTTCCTTCATTTTTTGGTCTCCGTGAGGCACTGAGGCACTCTGGTCTGAGCTCTGCAGAGGCCTGGGTGTGGCTGGCACCAGGCAAAGAGCTCTGCTGAAGTGAGGCTGCTGGGCACAGAAGGATCATTGCATCTATAGAGAAGCACATTTTGGTGGGACTGCGTGAGACTTTCGGCAACAAAAAAGGAAACCTGTATCAAGCTTTTCCTTAAAAATACTCTAGAGGGAGTCAAATCTAAAAGTTTATTTATCTTTAAAGTATTTCAACTGCAATTCTTTCTTTTAAAAAGTTCTGTTTGTTTCCTCTTTATTTATTTTAGGCCTCTCTCTTAATACAGCATTTTTTGTTTGAATGTGTTAGTACATTTTCAGATCAAATATGTACTAATAGTACTTAGGAGGCATTACTTGGAATGATGTGTCACTGTCACAGCAATAAATAGCCTTTGAAACCAGCAAATACCAGTTTTAGCTTTGAAGGAAACAGAGCCTTAGGAAACAAAAGCAGAAAAGAAAGTGAAAGTTTTTCACATCCCAAATAAATGGAGTTATTGCTTGTATTGAACGTCATTTTCTACAGCGTTTAGTATCACTTTAGTATCTGGTGACACATGAAGACTATAACATGACAACTTTGTATTAGAAATGTAACTCTGAATCAGGTATAACATCCCTTCCGTTACACACTAGTATCCTGGATGAAGGCTGCGGACACATTCTGTTTTAAAAAGTGAGTCTTCTTTTAACATTGATTTCTTTAAATATGCACCTATCCTTGCTTTGCAGTGGTCATTGGATTGTGTTTTTAAGAATTAAACCTGTATGGGAGGTGGGGGAGGGCTGTGCCACCTAAAAAATTAATCTAGGTGACAATCTCTCCTGGAGCAGAGCTACTTCTCTTTAACCTCACTTTACAGAGCAGCAGATTGGAAATTTTCTGCTTTTATTTAGCTTCTACTGTTACAGCTGCTAAATGTCTCCTGGCTTTCTGGCAACAGCAGAAAACAAGCATTTGTCAGAAAACCATGAATTCAATTTCTTCCCTTAGAGGAGAGAGTGAGCAATGCTCATGAGGTTCCCTTCTAGAGATTCCCCCACAGTCATTGAAGGAATTACGCCCACTGCCTCACAGAAAAGACTATCTGGTATCTGGAAACCCAGAAACTCCACAAATTCTCTGAGATCTAAACACCCAGCAGAGATAATGAGTGGGAGGCCAGAACTAGCAGTTGAATTTCAACCTGGTTTCACTCAGCAAAGAACACAACTTGATGTGACTCTTCAAGCAGAGCCCTGCTTATGCTGAACCTTGTGCTCTGAGGAGATCCATATTTTCTCACTGGGGAAATAGGAAGGATGGGGGGAGGGGGAAATAGCTAGAATAAGAATCGATCCCACATATCTGCATATGAACTTACCATCTAGACTGCTTTTGTAGTCAGTGGGAAAACACAGGTATTTTATAACCGATTTATTTGTATTGTGATAGATGTCTGAAAGAGCTGAGTTGAATCGTGTCCTAAAATTTGTGAATGTCTGAAGTTAGATAAAATAACTTCCCTTCTTCACTGTTGTGTATAGACAAAGGAACATGTAGAGGGAAATTCAGAAAACTGGTAGTGTACGATAAATTAAATCCTAGCTCATTGATATTTCTTATTTCCATAATTATTCTTGTTGGCTGTGTTTCACACAGGCCTCAGGCATTTTGAAGAAACCCCTGGAAAGCACTGCTCCCTTCCCCTCTTATCCCTGCACCTCCTCAGGTGATGAGGGTTCTGTGGGAAAACTCTGCTCACGTCCCTCTTTGCCAGTACATTTGCTATGGACCCTGCAGCAAGAAACTGTACGGGACATCCTGCCCAACAGTGTTCATTATGTGTACACAGGCTTTTCCAGCCCATCATCTGCAGCTTGCCATCCATGCTCCTCCCAACTTTTGAGCTCTAAAGTAACATGTTTGTTATGTTGCTCTCACTGCCTGTCTAACCAGCACCAGGGGTGTGTGACCAGGTCTCTGAACAGTAGCTGAGCATCCGTGTCACTGCAGGCTGGAGGAATTCCCTTCCTATGTGATTGTCTCCCTGCTGGCAAAGTCCAGACCGGTTTGGGAAAAGGGAGGTAATTGGTCAGAAATCAGTGGTTACAGCAGGGGAGAGCCACCTTGGTATTCCTGTTTGGAGCCAGGAGAAACAGCAGTTTGCTTTCTTGCTCTCTGTGTTCTCAGGTGCCCTACCCTACCTAAGCCAATCTGGCTGAAACAACCCAACATTTTCTGCCTGATTCTGCCTGGAAATTCTCCAGGCTTTCCTGATAGTATAAATAAAACCCCCCCATTTTCCATAAGAAACTCTAGGTTCAATACATCCCCCTTTCTTACAAAGATGCTAGATTGAAAAATCCAGTTAAATTCCTCAGCAATACTTTTCCTTTAGCTCTGTCTAACCATAACATTGAGCCTCCCTGAGGAACAACACAGACTGTAGGACCAGTGGATGAACTATGGCTGTGTTTTTCAAAGAGATCAGCTGGATGAAGAGGAAGCCGGGGTTAATAAGAAACATTGCCCTACACCTCACATGGTCTCAAAGAACATATTTTTCCCCTCTCCTTTCTTTTTCTTTCTCCTTCTTTCCTTCTTTTTCTTTCTTTCTTTCTTTCTTTCTTTCTTTCTTTCTTTCCTTCTTTCTTTCCTTCTTTCTTTCTTTCTTTCTTTCTTTCTTTCTTTCTTTCTTTCTTTCTTTCTTTCTTTCTTTCTT
>JAVSBS010027004.1:6154-20035 GCA_033124195.1 Coracias cyanogaster | reverse complement strand
ATGTGACAAGACATAATGAACACAGACTGAGTTGGAAGAAATTCCATTTAAAGTACAGAGGAGAAAAAAAGTCTACTTTATGCATGGCTGAACACTGGGGCAGGTTTCCCAGAGAGCTTATCTTCAAGAGTATTGAAGACTTTTGTCTTCAGAGTTGCTCTAAACTTGACACAGTCCTGAGCAGTCTGTTCTAGTTGAGTGGGGGAAGTTGGACTACACAGTCCAACTCTCCAGATGTCCCTTGCAACTTGGCTATGTTATAATTATAAACAGCTCTTGGAAAAATCTGACGCACAATGTTGGCTCCAAATGGCCAAGAAAATGGTCTTGTGGCTCTGAAGACAGTGCTGCAGAGCAGGAACACTTTCATTAAACCCTGAAGAAATAATCTTTTGTTGCTTCTCTCTCCCAGTTCTACAACATGGAACTAAAATATATTTAGATAAGCATATATATTATACAGATAAACATATATAAAAATTTTATATAAATAAATATTTCCCTCTATGGTTTGATAGGCACATGAATGGTGAAGAGTGACTTCAGGTCCGATTGAAATGTGTATCGAATGGTTGGGAAGCAGCCCAGGCCAGCAGTTCCCTGTCAGGGGCTGGTGACGGTGCCTGAGGGAGGCAGGTAGGGCAGACCTGGGGTTTGGGGACCAGGTTCAGCCAGACTCCAGTATGTCAGGCAAGTGTGTGGTGATGGGGCCGGCCTGAGGTCAAGCCAGGAAGTCAGTCTGCCAGCGAGGATCAGGTCCAGTGATTGCCAGGCAGATCCGTCATGACAAAGCTGTCCTGAGGTCAAGCTGGGAAGCAAGTGTGTGGCCCAGCACACCTCTAGCTGAGGTGAAGATTAGTTCTCCTGCAGCATGGCTCAGGCCAGGACTTAAGGCTTAGGCCTGAAGTTAAGTAGAGCTCCTAAGCTTGCTGTCTGGGTTTGTGGATGGAGACTGCAGGTGAGGCTGCTCACTCACTGTGGCCTTTTAGTGCACTCAGGGCCCTGATACTGTGGCTTTGTGGGTTTGGGGATTTTTTTAATTGAATAGATGTTCTGGTTTTTTGCATAGTTTATTACACTTTTTACATTTTTAATTTGTTCTAAGTGTTACTGTTTTTCTCATTTGACTAAATGTTCTCACAAGGGGAGAAAAACAATCCTATTGGCTATAGTGGAAATCAGGTAATTGAGAGCCATTTGTCCATTACTAATACTGTTTTTCTTATTCAGAACTACCAATGAAATAAAAAACTTGCAGTACCTACCTCGAACCAGTGAACCCCGTGAAATGCTGTTTGAAGACCGGACACGAGCCCATGCAGATCACATAGGACAAGGTTTTGAACGACAGACTACAGCTGCTGTGGGAGTACTGAAGGCTGTGCACTGTGGAGAGTGGTATGTGTAGGCTGACTTACCATGGGGTTTGAAAAAATATTTGCCTGAACTTCCATTTATAGTTGGTAGAAGGAGCATAGAATATGTTAACCTAGTTGTCAGAGGTTTAGTGAAGATTAGTAGATACTGGACTTTTGCCCTCCCCATCTCTGTGCACTAGATGTTAGCCCTGTGTTGCGTTGTATAGTTTTGCTGTGGAGTTGAAACTAGGAAGGTTCCTTGTCACGGAAGTTTAATAGCTATAATTGAGCTGCTGTAACTGAGTTAATGGTAGATGTAGAAATACTTCATGCTTTCTTTTGCTTTAAATAGTGCATATGGACTGACCTGAGTTTGCCTCAGAGGTGCACATGGAGACCTTTTAGCAATTCTTTGTGTTGTCTGGAGATGAGCAGAATTTTTACACCTCTGCTTCGAAGTCATGGCTGTTATAACCCTCATTTGTTTGATCACCTAGGAGGAATCCTGTTGGAGGCTGTGTGATACTCTTTGGTGTCTGTCTTTGGAATTCCCCTATGAGATTCAGGAAATTTATCTCATTTGAGCTGTTTAGACTTTAGCCAAGTAAAGAGTCTATAGTCATACGGGCTTCCTGGCCCAGACCTAAGAATCATTTTTCCAGACGTTCTGGCCTTGGTTTGGGAGAATTATCTTAGTTTTGGAGCTTGCCTTTTTGCTCTTTGTATCCATCTAGAAATCAGCAGAGTGAATTCCCTTTGGATGAAATGATGCAAAGTTGTGTTAGAGTCCATGAGTTCATTGAGACAAAATGGCATAGCTGCTCTTAGAGAAGAACTGCATTGGTCAGATGTTGATATGTTTGTATTTGGGGCTCTGAGGCTTTGCAGTTTACTGCTTCTTCAGGTTGATGATGGCTGCAACCTTAGACTTCCTGCTTGCTCTGATTGTGAGATGCTGGAGTGGGTTAAGACTGAGAAGTGGTAGCAGGGCAAGCGCTGAGATGCTGTGTAGATGTGATTATTTTAAACTACACTTTGCACAGGTGAGCGAGTGAGAGGAACTCAAAGCTCTATCAAAAAAAGTAAAAAAACCAAACAAAAGAACCCCCAAACCACAACAAAAAAGACAGCCAAATGCCCTCCCCAACCCAAAAAACCCCACAGACCAACCAAGCAAAATCCCACTCCCCAAACTTGTGCGTCTGTGGAAGTTAAGAATAGAAATTTATAGCAATTCAGAGGTCTGTGGGAACTTCCCATTCTCATTCTCTACTTTCATAACAAGATCTTCCTCCTTTGGAAATCATGACATGTTCATTTAGATTCTAAGAACAAATTCTCTTGCTTTTCAAATCTAAACCATCATCTTCTCTCTTTTGCTGGGACTTGTAGAAAAGGGTGGCTATTCAATTTCTGTTACAATTCCTTTTAGATGTGGGAAAAAAGTAATGGAATTAGTAAAAACAAAAATGTGTATGTTAAAGTTGGAGATATTCCAGGTGTGGTTAGGCCACTATGACAGTAAAAATGCACATTTTAATCATGAGATATAAAATTCAGGAGAAAACAAAGTCATTCCTAGACTTGCTGAACGGAGTTGTTAGTTTGTGTTTAGTTAGTATAAAAATGGATTGGGTGCACAAAAAACTTGGTAATCAAGAAGTTGCTGTAAGTTTCAAGAAAGTGAGATTTATTGAGTTGATAGACATGAATGTTAATGCTGGGTAGGATAACTGGGGTCTTTCCTGAGAGACGGGAACAGAACTGTCGAAAGGCAAACGGCAGTTTTGGGATGGAGGACAGAACTGAAAACAGAAAATAGTATTTGGAAGGACAAAAAAAAATTTTTTTTTCTTTCCCAAATGTGGCAGGCTCTTGATTGGATATATTTTGTAAAATTACTGTATTATGATCTTCTATTTCTGTGAATATTTACAGATTGTAGAAGAGCTCTGGGTATTGCTGGCAAACGCTTTACAGAGTGCGCTGTGTTGAAGTCTGATAAACGCTGGTGTTGTGATCGTGCTGATTACTTAGTGACATTTTTGTAGGTGATACCAAGTGTGCTTTAGAACTTAATGAAATACCGGTGACATCTTAAATTTATGGAATCTTTGAAGATTTTTATATGGGAAGTTTGGGTGGGTTTTTACAGGGACAGCAACAGGCACTCCATGGCATTGCTGGCAAAATGAAACCCCTCTGCCCTGTGTCGCAGCAAGCGGCTTTCCAGTTTGTGTTCCAGAGCGTGAAGTTGTTAGTGTTTCTCTATATGATTATAGGAGTTTCTTATATATTGCCAGACTTCATGCATTAGGTCAAAAATATTAATGGTAAAACCTGTAGTCTTGAATCTGTTTTGAAAAGTTGAGCAGAACGAATCCAGCCCTTTCAAAGAATGAGGTTAAGGAAAAAAGTTATTGCCAAAAATAGTTCTAGCAGGGACTCAGATGGATTTTTCTCAAGTCATCTCATAGTTCTGTTTGGGTTTAATGTCTTTTTGGACATTTAACTGAACGATTCTGCTACTGTTTTGCTTGGGAGGGTGACACCCTCTAAAAGTTAGGTTCTACAAAGTAGAATCTCAGAGTTGTGCTAAAAATCAAATCTGCAAATGCAGAATTAAAAATCACCTGGCAATGATTTTTCTCTGTTTGCAAAAGGAATGTCATGTTTTGTGATAGAATTGCAGCACAGTGTTGGTAACATACTGTTACACATATAGGGACTGAGAAAAGGAATTATTTAAAAATATTGTTAACTATACTTTGTCCTGTATAATGTGTTAGAGTAGATAGTGCTGTCAAAACATGGCTTTGGATTGAAGTTCTTTTAGTATGCAAATATTCTTTGTATTTACTTTAACTTCATTTACAAATATTAACTCCAGATGCAGATATTTTTAAAAATAAAAATCTTACTTGCATTATAAAAAGTAATGTAGCTATTTTTTTTTTTTTATGCCGCTGATTAGAGATGTTTCTGTAAGCTGCTTGGTTTCAGTGCTTAAATCCTCTTCAGGGGTATATAGACCAAAATACAGAGAAACATTTTGATTTGTGTAAAATTGAAAGTAAAAGATGTGGTCTGAAAATTCTCCCTAGCATGCTTCCAGTAGTTGACCTGGGATTTTTTTCCCCTGAAAATAGCCTCAGACTGCTTATTTCTTGTGTTATTGAGGCCATGACCTAAATAAAATAAACATGTTTTGTCAGCTGAAAAAGCCGAATAACTATACATCATTGTCTGCCTCTTAGAACATTAATAACACCATATATATACATACATAAATGATTATCATCTTGCATTTTAAAAAGCATGCTTGAGCATCCATTAAATACATTCCAAAACATCACACTGTTTTGTTGCACCAGCTCTTCCCCAGACTCCAGCAAATCCGAAGGTGTGGCCGCATTTGACAGAGGGGTGGAGGTGGCAGGGTCAGGCTGCAGGGCAGGGGACGGCTGCTCGGTGGGGTGGCAGCGTGTGAGGGAGGCAGGAGGACACCCAGTTGGCGGTGGTGGCTTTTGTCAGCTCCTGGACACGCAGCCTGTTGCTCTTGCTGCTCAGCAGCCAGCTGCGAGGAGGGTGTTCCATGCTTGTCACTCCTGGGAGGACTCTGCAGAAGGTGAAGAAAGTCATCAGCCAGGTTCCTTCTGGCTGATAATTTTTCTTTGCAAAACCACTGCACTGTGAGCTTTATCCTATAGAAATTAAATCTTTGTATCGCCACATTCTTAAAAACTCTTTTTTAAAAACCAGACACCCCTCAAAAACAAACACATGGTACTTCATTTTGCAAGTTTCCATTGGAGAACTAATAAGACTTTTAGAGCAGAAAGTGCTAAGGATCATAGGTGGTTTTGCCTTTCGTTAGCTAATTCTGGATAATGTCTCTAGAGAAACTTATATAAATGGTGTGTGTTTGTCTGGGGGAGATGTTGTGGGACAAGAGGTGAATTCTCCCAACAGTTTGAGTATGGAGCAAACTCTAATTCTCTAGTGAGCCCAAACGGGAATGTATTTTTAAGGGCTGCTTTGTGAAGGATGCCAGGATTTGCCGCCTACTGGCATTGTGACATCCTCATGTAAGACCTGGCTTTACTGCGAACTCTGAACGAGAGTCTGAGGCAAAGCTACTAAGCGATGTTTGTAGTAATACTAGTCAGACTGCTGCCTGCTTTGAGGTACCTGGTGGCCTTGTCATGTTGGAGCGTTGGCAGAGTAAGCCTGGCGTATCTGGGGCATCTGTCTTCCAGCATCGAGGCAGGCAGGTCAATTAAAAGTAAAACATTAAAAATAGTGCGTTTAGTTTGCCTTTCGTTGCTGCTTTTACTGCCACTTCTAAAAAAATGTTGGTTAATTTGTTTAACCAGTTTAATGAGGTTGTGTTTGAGAATTAGCCATTTTAGTAAACCTTTTTTATTCAAAACATATGTTACACTAGAATTGTTGTTTGGGGATTTTTATCATTCGCTTTATCCTTGCTTGCAAGTTTTCTTTATTCTCCATAGCATGTTTGTTTCAGCTTCTGACACCACCATTCTTATTCTTCTGTAGGTCTGAGCAGCCTCGTATAACCAAAGATGTAATTTGTTTTCATGCTGAAGACTTCTTAGAGGTAGTTCAGCGAATGCAATTAGACTTGCATGAGCCTCCACTCTCACAGGTAAGCAGGCTATAAATTGTTGATCAGGTGTCCTCTGAGTCCTAAATCAAGAGTTTTCACCCTTTTCTTTTTTTTTTTTTAATTCCCTCCAGTGTGTCCAGTGGGTTGATGATGCAAAACTTAATCAACTGCGAAGGGAAGGCATTCGATATGCCAGAATTCAGTTATTCGATAATGACATCTATTTTATCCCAAGGAATGTTGTGCACCAGTTCAAAACAGTTTCAGCTGTGTGCAGTTTGGCTTGGCACATCCGGCTCAAGCTATATCACGCAGAGGAAGAACTTTCTCAAAATACAAGTACTGTTGAAGCTGAGACCTCTGCAGACCCCAAGTCTTCGGTTGTTGAACTTCAGACTGACAGCAGAATTTGTACGATGAGCAAAAATACCTCCGAAGACACCAAATGTTCAGATCCTCTGCAGACAAAGTATTTGCAGCAGGAATTTATGCCGACAAAACACGAACCTCTTGCATCTCACCGAATAAAAGAAGAACCCATGAATGTTGATCTTGCTGAAAAGACAGTGGCGCCTAATGACGCGGGGGGCCAGAATGTTCAGACTAGACTGGATCACGCTGAGTTGACGGCATTTAAGTTGGAAATGGATTCTAAATTTGAACCTGGCAACAAGGACCTACAAGGCAAGTTATGCCCTGGAGGTCACGTACATCCAGATGATACAAGACAACATACTTCATCGTATCCAAAACTGCATGGACAAAGAGAGGATGATTTTTTGTGCTAAATGTGTATATATGGTTTTAAATTCCTTTTTAAACTTAATGATGTAATAATGTAAAGATTCATAAATTGTGAGGCAAGTTTGTGACTTGCCTTCGCATCTGTTACAGAAAATAGTTATGTAGCTTTGTAACATTCCTCAGTGCCTGTCCATAACTGTGAAGTATCAAAGCACTTAGGGCCAGATGCACTGTAAACACTGCAGGTTTAACATAAAGAAGTCTTTAAATAATTTTGAGTTGTAGGTTTTAGAGTAGAGCTGACATTTAACATATATATTTTTTGTAAGATGAGCCAGAATTCTTTTTGACAATTCCAGGCTTTTCCATAGAGCTTATTTATACCAATTTTTTCATTTTAAATGTGTCAGCACTGTAGTGTAAATATCTTTTTTAAAAATCTTTTTAGTGTGATTTATACTGAAATGTGAGCCGCTTAATAAAGGTTCATAATAACAGATTGGTTTTATTTTTGGGTCTGCAAAAAATAATTCAGTTAAACTGCCTCTTTAAACGGTTATGTTTCTACCTGCACTAATGCATAGGATGCCCTTACACCATTGTGGGGTGAGGAGCTGTAGCAAACAGAAGTGGAGCTGAGGCATTCTTTGGAAATTGAGGTTAGTCAGAATGCAGAATCAGTCCTCCCTTCACAGCATCCCCGAGAGTTGCTCATGAAAGGCCACTCCACACACTGCTGCTGCCAGATGTTCGTGTGGAACTGAGAGGCAAGCTTCCCCTGCTGTGGAGGACAGCTGGACACCCCCTGGGCTCCCCCAGCGCTCCCAGTAACTGCATCTCTTTAGATGAGCTGGTGCAAAGGAGCAAACTTCCTTCTGTGCTTGCCTCTTCCCTCTGCTCGAGCCACAGTTAGGACAGTTCCATTTCACATGGAGAGGAAAAAAGCAAACCCAAAACCAAGCGCCCCCTGAAATTAAATCAGTTATCTGACTAAAATTAAAACAAAGAATATCAAGCTTTAAAGGCCTCAACTTTAGCAGTGGCTGGTAATGCACAGAGACACATTTGGATCTGAGCTGCTCCCTGTGCTGCTGGCGCCAGGCAATAAAGATACTTGCCAGTGTGTCTGGTAGGAAGATTCCCCATGAGTCCCAGTTTGGAAGCAAGAGTGGTTTCATTTAGAAAGTAAGAGTGGCGCCCAAGTGAACTGTTCTCCTCTTTCTCCACCTGCGGAACACTTGAGTTCTCTTAACCTGTGTTCTGAGAGAAGAGGATTTCAAGGCTAGCTAGCATCTGATGTGGTAATGGCAAAACCGTCATTTAACTTATTTAATTCTTTGTGTAACATATGACTGTATAGTTCAAACACATTGGAATGATATTTCTTTTTCAGGTAGCTACAAATAGCAGTGAACTGCCCTACAGCCTGTCCTTCGACCCAGTAGGTAAAACTGAAGATCTTAGGCCTGTTGTTACTTCCAAAGTGCTCTGTCTCTGATTTTTTTTTTTTTAAATTTTTTTTCCCCTGTAACTTTGGGAAAATTGTACATCCTTAGGTACCCGTTTATAATATTTGATGCACTTAGTGATCACTTAAGCTTCACTTGTAGCAATAGAACAATGTGATTTCCAGGTAATGTCTAATTCAACTATCGGAGGCCCTTCTGTTGCAAACATTTCTTTGTTTGCAGGTTGGTAAAATCCAAAACGTTACTGTGTCCTTAGGCCTGGCATCAAAATCAGCCATTTAACAGATGAGTGCCCTGCTTTGTTTAAATCTAAAGTAGGTCTGTTAAGGAATTATTAATTAAATCAGTATTTGAATTGCTAGGCATTACTCCTACATAGCCATAATTACGTATTAGAGAAGCAATAGAAACATGAATCTCTCAGATGTGGCTAATACATCCTAAAGTCTTATTGCTATGTTCTTTAATACTGGCTACGAGATTACCATCAGTTGTGCAGCCTCAGGGATCTTGCTTTCCCCTCATACCATGAACAAATAATTCATATGTGACATGGTAAGTTATTATTACTCTGGCACATTCTCATTTGAAAAATTAACTGGTTCATGTAAGAATTTGAGCCTTCCTGATAGTAGAAATGTGGTCTCAGCTCCCTTTGTGTTTTCTGGATTATCTGGAAACTTCCACCCATAATCTCTTCGGCTTTATGAACATCTGTGCACAATTATGTAGCCTTTTGTTCCTGTTCTCTGTGCCAGGTGTTGGAGAACAGTAAAAGAGAAGAACCGCAGGTTGTAGTTTGCACCAAGCTTTACACGTGGGTTAGCGAAGGCTCCAGCTCTATCACAACCAGCCTTGCCAGATTCGGCTTTTTAGTTTTTAAAAAACAATCCTATTTAGTGTACTAAAAAAAAAAAAACCCACCACCCAAACCCTATGAGCATCTTATTCACATGCTGGTGATCCGTATGCTGACCATTCATTCTGGTTCAAGTATTTTTTTTTTTCTTACCTGTCAGACTTGACTGAAGTGTGTACATCCCCCTTGACAGCAAACAGCTTTCTGTGTCATAGGCCCTGTCCAGGCTGAAAAATAAATCTTTGAAAATGGTTTAGCAAACATGACTTCACACTTCAGAGTAGAACTTAGTTTGCTTTTGGGAGCTGCTTAGCTGTCTTGGCTGATACGGCCTCAAACTTCCGCTCAGGTATGTCTTGGTTCTAAAGTTTTGCCTCCAAACAGCCTCCATCTTCAACCCATATTTTTTCTTATCACTTTCAGAACTTTAAGAGATTTAAAAAAAAAAACAGTGGAAGTCTTTGCAATTTTTATGCATCTTTTATTTTTGAGACAGACTAGAGTCATTTTTAGAGATAATTCCTTGCAGACAGAGTATGAACAACACGGGGATTACCAGTGGCTGTCAGAACTCCCCTCGTATCCAGAGGTGTAAGCAGTCTGGCCGTAGTAGTATATACTTCTTACTTTGCTAAAAGGTTTTTGTCCTCTAACTGTAGTGTGTTCGCTTCGATGCAGTTGCCCTTTAAGAGGGAAGTACCATTTCTGAGAATTGCTGCTCCCAGATCGCTCCCTCCTCTGGCAGAGCTCTTGCTTTGGTTTCCAGTGGTCCTGTGCTATAACCTCTGTTCCTGCCGCATACAACTTCATACTCACACTTCTGCTTCAGCAATAAATCTCTCTTGCCTTCTGATGTGCTGAAACTAGTCCTTGCTTATTGCTCGCCTACCCTCCCCTTCTTGATTTCAGTTTTATATAAATCTTCCTGTTACTTTGGCTGAAATCTCCAGTGTTTTAGTTGTCTCTCTTGGCCCTTGTTCTGCAGATTGGGAAAATCTGCGCAAGGCCTCTCGCCCGCACGGCGAGGGTATTGGCATCTGTGCGTTCGCAGTGGTGTTCAGTTAATGACATGATGTGCAGAAACTTAGCCACGTTTTCCTAGATATTGGTACCATATTTGTGGGTAGCAAAGACTTGCGTTGTTACTGTCACTACCAATAGCTTTCAAGATGGTAGCTACTTTAAAAAAAAAAAAAAGACAAACCCAACTGGATCTTTTGCATTTCACTGGCACCTGACTTCATGTGTTACATACAAGTGTTCCTCAGTGTTGTGTCATCCTCCAGCCCTCCAAATGCCTGCAAATTGACTCTGAAACAGCATTTTCATCACAGGTACTGCTGGCATGCAGATTTTCCCTTCCTTGTTACTATAGTGAATATTTCGATACTTCTTTAACTGAAATATTAATTCTATCTAGTATTAGAAATAAAGTATTATTTCAGAGGGTGATGATTCATCTGTGAAATAATTCCTTGGTGATAAATAAAATTGATTTTTAAGCAGATGTACATGTGCGCAGTAAATAAGTTGGCATTGCAAATGATGTAGGAAATGGAGACGTTACGTAGTAGAACGCTGTGAAACAGATCCGAACATTACAGATGTGAAACATTGACTCGCGTCTTCCGAGACACACAGGACTGGTACTGACTGATCAAAATGACTGTTCTCCGATATCTGCATGTGCATAAGGATGTTGAATTGATTGAAATAAATCCATGTTTCCTCCATGCTCACTGGCAAAATAAACTGTTGTGAGATAGTAGACTGCCACCTGGCCCTGCTGGGCTGAAAACTCTACCGGTTCTGAGCGAGAGATGAAAGAACTTTGCAGGCTTTTCAAGTGTAATTTCTTCTCTATTTTCATTTCTTCTAGCGGTCAGATGTGCAGCGAGCCTTGTCTGTAGGCAGAGCAGCGCTGTTACCCTGGCTGTAATCCCTCTGGAAATGGCGAGGGCGAGCTGTCGCTCCTCCGCGCCTCGCCGCGGATGGCGCTGCTGAGAGCGGGGGATTGGGAGGCCCCGTGTCCCGCCGAGACTTTCTTACTTTCTCAAACAGCTGAAATGCACTTTACAGACTGTGTAATAGGCTAGACTGACATTTTGTGCAGATCCTCCTGAATTTGCAGCATACATGGCAGAATTTGGGACGCTTTGATTGCCGTCAGTTACTCAATTCTTTTTTCTTAGAAATGCAAATAATTTTGTGTTCTGGTGAGAAGCAGTGATTAACCTCACAACATCTAGGTTGCTACTTCTATTAGAATCATCAGGGATACTGACTTGGTAAATTTAGTGTATTATATTCTAACCGCTGTTTTTCTGTGCTATGATGCTAATATTTCCTCTGCTTCGGAGCCGTGCTGTACTCGAGCGCCAGCTAAACATCGGTATTCTCATGTTCTGGTCACGCTGATAGATGAGCCTACTGATGAGGGCGTTAGTCCTAAATAGTCCTTTGATATTTGGTGTACAGTTATGATAAACTGATACAAACATTGATTAAAACAGCAGTTTAAACTTCTACTTTTATCAAGTTTGATTTTTCAATAACTATTTTGATAACCATGTTTTATTTTACCAATTTATTTCCAGTCCACCTGAATGAAGGGCGGTGTCTGGTAGAGCTTAGGCCTGTCTTTGAAGGACGATGCTTTTTATGGCAGTTTTTTTGTCTGGTTGCATGAAGAGGGCAGTTAGCTGAGAAAGCTCTTCCCCGAGTGTCTCCAGAAGAAGAGAACCTTGAGCATTAGACCCCCATGTGGAAGATTAAGTAGGTCAAGACTGCTGAAGCTGTATCCTGAGCAGGCAGTAACACTCAGGTACTTGTCTAATCAATGCAGTTGAGGGCTTTTGTTAATCACAGAAATTAAATCTTTAGACTGAAGAACATCTTTTAGCAGTGATTTCTTTATAAATTTCACAAGGATTGCTGCAGTTAAAACTAATGGATAAACCAAGCTTGGGCTCTCATGTCTTCTCTGTTCAGGCTCTTAGGCGGTTGCTGTGCGCTGGGTGAAGACTCCTCTCACATTTGCTTGCCTGTGGTGGTGGCTTTGTTAGAAAAGGCCGACTGAAGGAAATAACATTACTGAGTTGCAGATTCTTCTACTCTTTACCCAAATTCAGTACAGGGAGAAAATGTTGAGCCAATATTGAAGAGTTCTTCAGTGATCCCAGCGCGGTGACCCCCTAGACTGCCTTTGTCCACAGGGCCTGATGCTTGCCAGCAGCGAGCTGCCACCCAGGCCTCTTCAGGCCCAAGAGGCTCACGTGGGAGACCAGCTCCATGCAAACCTTAGGGCAGTAAAGGTACAATGAAAATGCGCAAGCACTTTTTCAAATTCAGTGTAATTGCTTTTACCTCAATCTTAATGAAGGGAAAAAAAAGTGTGATGTGTTACATGACCGTGCTGTGCTTCCCACGCTAATGAAGTCAAAGAACCTATTTCTGAGGACACGTTGTTCAGGAGCTTTATTACGGAAAAGGAATGTTACTTGTTCCAAAATGCAGTGGGGTTAAAACAGGCACCACCTGCTCTTAGCGGCTGGAGCTTCTGGGAGTCTTGCAAGTTTCACCAAGACCTTTGTGTCACTCAACTTTTAAACTGGGCAAACATGAAAATTTCCACCAGGTGACTCTAAGATTTTGTTTCTGGACTTCGATATATATGTGTCCAAAAATAATACTGCTTCCATCCCTGAAACCGTTGTGTAACTGAGTCCTCTGCTGGCTTTTTTTTAAACACCGTCACTCGTGCTCAGCGATGCAGTTGAGGTGCACGTACACATGTTCTTGGGTTAAAGATTGTTGAAGGTGGGGATGAATATGTCACATAACTGTAGTTTTCCAGAAAAAAGTGGATGCAGTCTAAAAGGGCGATGAATCAAGAAAAGCAGTACAAATAGGTGTTTCAAAATTTTATTCATGACCTTTCACACATGCATTATTTTCCTTTACCAGACAGAAGTAGATACTTGCCTACCGTACATGCTGAAGTGTTCAAACTCCTATAAATGGGTTGAAGAGAAATAAAGGATGTAGAACATGTATCTATACTATATATAATCTCTATGTATTATGTATATAATACATATCTCAGAAATATACGATAAACCTTTCCAGTTTCATTTCATTTCAGCAAGCTTTTGAACTGTGCTTTTAAAAAAGCTGCCGCAGTGACTGGGACGAGGTGGCCTCTAGTGCACTTGGGTCCTTGTCCTTCTGCCCCCATCTCACAACTCGGTATGAGCCAGCTCGACATGGCCTGCGCCCTTCAGCAAGTCTGCCTTCCGCTCGTCTTGTTCTACTTAGCGTCAGTCGATTGCCACCTAAACTTGAGAAAACAGAGGGGACAAGTCGGCGCGTTCCTGCAGCAGTTTCTGGAGAGGTCACAGCGGGCTGCAGCGTATTTCCTCATCATTGTCACTGAAGTTGTGATACCACACAGAAGGAGACGGCGTGTACAAGGGCACTTAAATCCGACACAAAATAGGAAGTCAAAAGGGACGCTCCTGTTCGCAAGGTGTCTCTGTGAGGAGGGGGAAGCTGAGCGCTCCCACATGGCTGCGTCCTAAAAATCCCATCTGCTAAAGGACATCCTTTTGTGTGTGGCTTCTGTAGACGCCAGAAAGAAATGTCGGCTTCAGCTTTCAAAACCAGTCATTTATTTCAAGGTTTGTAAACATGAAAAAAAAAAAAAAAAAAGGGAGGGGGGTGGGGAGGCAGCCAACCCGCCAGCCCAAACACTTGTCTTCATTTCAAATCTCCTCTGCTAACATAGTGGCAGCAAGAGGAAACTTTCAGCTGAACCTTTTC
>JAVSBS010027002.1:0-15965 GCA_033124195.1 Coracias cyanogaster | reverse complement strand
GAGGTGGTGGAGTCACCATCCCTGGAGGTGTTTAAAGAACGAATAGATGCGGCGCTTGAGGATATGGTGTAGTGGTTCGAGAGATGCTGGGACAGAGGTTGGACTTGATGACCCTGGAGGCCCTTTCCAACCGTAACGATTCTGTGATTCTGTAGAAATGGGTGCTTTGCAGGGCAGTGCTGGACGCTGCTTTTGAAGCAAAGGCCACAGGCTGGAGGACCCCTCTTGGATGTCACATTGGTGGCACAGGCTGGTGGCAGCAGCTTCTACCAGCTGCGGGAGCAGGGCAGGTTTTGTGTGAATATAATGCATTATTTTACCTATGTTATCTGAACAGCGGTGGTCTTGAGCAAAACTGGGGATCCTGGAGTGCTAAGCCCATGGTCCGAGGAGCTTGGACTTTGATTAGCAAGACGGCAAAGGCAAGGAGGAGGTGAGGTGATGCTCTCCAGGCAGTGGCAGGGCTGGCTTTGGAACCCATCTTCCTTTCTCTCCAGTGCTTGCTTCATTGAGGGTGACATCGTCACTCTTACCTGGCAGATTAAACCTCTCTGAAAAAGCTCTGAGCTAATGAGCAACCTCGTAAGGGGCCGTGAGCATCTGTAGCTGAAATTCATTCGGGCTGGAGTCTCTGCTCTGCTGAATTTCTCTCTCTAAAAGCTGTAAACTAAATTCTGTGCCCTTGAAGGCCAGCCCTGAAGCTCACTAAGCACAAGAAGTCTGTCAGTTCACGATGCAGGCACTGACATAGGTGCACACCATTCATTTTTGAACAGTTCAGTATAATACACCTGCAATTATTGTTACAAAATTCAGTTATAATACAAGCAGGATTTCAGGTGCTGGGTCTTGTGTGAGCAACGGGATAAAAGTCATTCCGTGCGAATGAGAGCGGGAGAGCTCAACTAACATCAGTGCTGATAAAATAAGGAATTAGTTTGCATTCCCACCTTCTGTTCTCTAAAAAAAAGCTCAAATTGAGCTGACACACTCCCTGAATCTTACAAAAATGTAGGAAATTGGCAAATATAAGAAGTTTAATATCATGGCTCTGTTCCCTGCTATGAGAGTTGTTCGTGCTGCTTCTATTAGACGACCTGGCTTTCTCTGTAGTCACAGAGAAAAATACTTTCTTCAGCAGCTGACTTAGAGTATCTGAGTAAATCATACGTGGATCTACTATTGCTAGCCAAGATTTGTAGACTTCTGTGGTTTGGGGCAATTACATAGAAGTAAAAAAGAACCCTGCATTTTTGGTGATTCTCTTACTCAATTGAACCACCAGCCGTTCGAGGTCCATCCATCACAGCAGCACGCTCCATTCAGATAATGATGCCATGCAAGAAGAAACCATTTGAGATATAAATCTGAAAACGTGGGCTAGGTAATATGATCTGCAGGTAAATTAAACTTGCTTTGAATAGCTGAGCTGTACATAATAATAAAAGCTGGCTAAGGACAGGTGAACAATGAGAAATAAGCAGTTAGAGCTCTTTTTGGAAACTAGTGAAGGAAGTTTTCTCCTTTGCTTCTGAGATAAGCAGCAAATTAAACCAGAACAACTTCAGCTGGTGCCAGGACTCAGGTGAGGGCTGTTGCAGGGGATGGGGTATAAATACCTCCACCCAGCTCACCTGGGAGGTGTGGGGAGGAAGGGGGTGGTTGTTCTGGAGGATTGTGTGTTGCTGGAGCCCTCTCCTAAGGAAGAAGCTTTAATTCAACTGCGTGATCTTCTTATTACTACAGCAGAGCAAGGAGCTAAAACCTGCTGCTGGAAGTCCAAGGTAAGAACAGAGCTCCCAACCCATCACTCTGGGTCCTGGGTAGTTCTTGTGTTGTCTTCAGACTTTAAGAAAGCTTCTGGATGCTTTATGTGGCTGGGATAAGTCCTTGGATGTGGTTTATGTTGTCTTGGGAGGTCCAGTTGCTCTAACAGCAGAGGAGCCTTGGTTGGAGGTGTCAGGAGAGGGTAATTGTTACAGAGCTGCTTCAGGTTGTGATTGCTGAAGAGTTGAAAATAGCTGCAGCAGATGGTGAGGGTGCAGATAGAGATACTGGGTCTGGCAGGTGGTTTCACAGCAAAAACACTTTCTAGGCACCCAGTTAAAAATGGCCTTGAGGGAATAAAATGCTTCCAGTAAGCTTCAGCTCTGGGGGGTCAGGAAAAGGCAGCCCTCCAGCCATGCAGGGATGCTTGGGTGAAAGCAGTGGTATGGACTGTGTGTCCCTTTGTGATCTTCCCCCAAAATGTGATTTCTGCTTAGCCTGTCTGGGGTGAAGAGCAGTGTGGTATTTCAGTGAAGAGCCAAGGTGCAGAAGCCCCAGATCTTGGGGGGTTTTGAGATCTGGGGTCCATCTACCCTTGGGACCACGCTGCAGTTCTTGCAGTGGCTGTATGGCTCTTCTGGGGTCCTGTGGGTACCACTGTGGTGCAGGCTCCTGTTGTTCTGGCAGTGTGAAGTGCAAAGCTGTCCCTTTACAACAGTCCTGTAAATCCTGAACTCCTGCAGAGCCTTGCACCAGAGGAGCCCTGCTGCAGGTGGAGTTGAGCCTGAAGCAGACGGACAAAATGCGTGAGCACAAAAAGCCCTTTTCCTGGAATATGTTTTACCACGGTTTTGTTCAGGGGTATTAGCACAGGAAACCATTTTTTTTACAGATCAGTTGATGCATGGTAACTTGTTAAGCTGCAGTAACTCTATTTCATATCTGAGCCTTTGTATTAGCCTTTGTATTACTGGAGACCTCCAGCAGGTCATGGGGAAGTGCCAGCAGCACTCACGTGGTGCCTTGCACGTCTGCAAGTGTGGAGTTCAGCTCCAGCAGCTGTAACCCCAATCTTGTAATAAAAGGCACCTGGACATCAAGCAGTCCTTTGGCTTCAAATTGCAGTGCTGCAATGAAGATGCCAATTTAGCTCTGGTGGAACAGTTTTGCTTATCACAATACTTAGAGTATTCCCTGCAGCTACTTATAGAAAACAGCGAGTCAATGGGTAGCATTATTGTGTGCAGATAAGTGGCAATTTAACAAAAGAGGTCCCCTCTGTGGAGACTTTTGTGGCATTTGGGGTCTTTTTATCCTATGGAATTGTCCCTGGGAACAACATGTCATCTGTCAGTGTCTGAATGGCCTGGTGTGTGCAGTGCTCCCAGCTCCATTTCCAGACTTTTCTTGGGATAAGGTAGAGATAAGAGGGTTATTTCTACCTGCTGGCTCCCGAGCTGCAGGGCGGAGTATTGGGTGTAGCAGTGGTTTCAGGTAGGTCTGCGGTAGGTTTAAATGTCTCTTGACCAAGACTTGTACTCCATTGCCCTGGAAAGTAGTGATGTGGATGTCTGAAGTCAGGCAGCAAGTCCAGATTCCCTGGAATAGGATTTTGCTTATAGGGGAATGGCTTTCAAACTGCCTGGGTTAGGGTAACGTGAAGGGTCTGTGAAGTATTCTGGATGGGAGCTGCTGTGATAATTAATTAATGGTCTGTGTGCAGACAAACCAGAGCTCCCCAGCCGAGACTGAAAAGGAGGAGGGAGGAACTTTCCTGCCAATAGAAAAAAGGGTAGCAAGGAAAAGATCTTGCTGAAGGGGGCCTTCAGCTGTGGCTTTGGGACTGAGCTGTGAGTCTGAGCCAGCGCGCACCCAAAGTTCTGCAGCTGCAGCCTGCCCCGTTCCCCGGGTCAGCATCCTCCTCCTCAGCATCCTCCCTTCAGTCCCAGAGGATGCCTCTTCCAGACACCACTGTGATACTCCTTAATGCGTCAGAGTGTGAAGCAGCATGAATAAAATTGTTACTGGCATAATGACTTTTTTCTTAAAGGTGAGAAAACAGGGTCTGTCATCTGGCATTGTCCTGCTGTGCCCAGGCTGGAAAGGGCACTGGGCACAGCCAGAGTCCCTGCTAGATCAGGACTGGCCCTGTACTGTAGCTTTGAAAAGGCAGCGCTGCTTCTAATCCCCGTTCCCACCCCGGTATGGTGGTGTATTCTCTGTTACTGCTTGGGACAGGCTCTTCAAACTGCCCTTGGAGCAGTGGAGCATGAGGCTGTTTGGCTCTCGCACCACCCATCTCTAATGCCAGGTAGTAAAGGGTCTCCGAGCCCTTATTGCCAAGGCTACGCTTAATGTGGTCACTGCAAATGATAAACCCAACCACTGGAACATTTTCCAAAGAAAAACTTGTTCTTAGTTTGTTCCACACTGAGACTTGAGCAATGTCTGTCCTGTCCCTGCTGTGCATGCTGGTGGGATCAGCTCCGTTCGGCTCTTCAGCACCATGTCACCCTTCAGCTTGCCATTATGGCACGGCCTTGAGGGGCCTGGATTTCACCGTAGTCTTGGGAGACAAGCCTGTGTGCAGAGCGAGCCTGAAGCTTCGTTTGCCTAGAAGCAACCAGCTGTTAAAGCATCAGAGGAAGAAGGCAGTAGGCAGGCAAGTAGCAGGGGTGGGGAGAGAGAAGTCAAACTTCATGCAGTGGAGGCTCTAAGGATAGATTCCCGTAGCACAGAAACTTCCTCACGAGCGGTGTCTCAGGGCAGACCGCACAGTATCAGCAGGTTTCTTTCCCTTGCACTAGAAAAGCAGGAATCTTAAAATCGTAGAATCATTCAGGTTGGCCAAGACCTCTAGGATCATCTAGTCCAACCTTCTTTGAACATCTCCCGAACTCCTACACCATGTCTCAAAGCACCACATCTACCTGTTTTCTGAACACCTCCAGGGATGATGGCTTCACCACCTCCCTGGGCAGCGTGTTCCAATGGCTAATCACTCTTTCAGTGAAGAACTTCTTCCTGATATCCAATCTAAGCCTCCCCTGGTGCAACTTGAGGCCATCACCTCTTGTCCTGTGATTAGTTACCTGAGAGAAGAGACCAGCCCCAGCCTCACTACAGCCTCCTCTAGGTAGTTGTAGAGAGCAATGAGGGCTTCCCTCAGCCTCTTCTCTTCTCCAGACTAAACAATCCCAGTTCCCTCAGGCACTCCTCATACAACATGTTCTCCAAACCCCTCACCAGCCTTGTTGCCCTTTTCTAGACCTGCTCCAGCACCTCAATGTCCTTCCTGTCCTGTGGTGCCCAGAACTGGACACAGCACTCAAGGTGTGGTCTCACCAGTGCTGAGTCCAGGGGCACGATCACCTCCCTACTCCTGCTGTCACACCATTGCTGACACAGGCCAGGATGCTGTTGGCCTTCTTGGCCACTGGGCTCTCCAGCTGCTGCTGAGCCTCCCCTGGGAGAGCAGAGGAAGGGATGGGATGCTGAGCCTACTGGGAATCCCCCTCCATGCACAAAGACTAAGGCATTGCACAAACTTTCTGTTATTTTACATCCTTGTGACACTGAGTGGGATATAACTTTGATGTCAGTGCTGCTAAGACCTTGCTTTGAAGGAGTTGCAGGTTGAGCTTGGTGGGCTCTCCCAGACTGGTGGAAAGGAGAGGTGGGAGCTGTGCCCAGGGCAGCGGCACCACCAGTTCAGGACATCCTGACCCAGGGTGAGGTAGGAGCTCATGTGGAGTAGGCTTTGGAGCACAGAGGTGCTTTTTCACTCTGGAATCAAAGCTGTGAAAGCCTGGTGAGGTGGGGGGAAGCAGCTCTCAGAGCAACCTATGCCTTTTTCATTAAAGCAAAGGTAATAAAGAAAATTAGCAGCCTGAAGTGGCTTTTTGTTGTTGGGTGTTTTTTTATTAATTGAAGATATCTTAAGAAATCAAGTGTCATCTTTAAGGAGATTGTATCAAAGCTTGAGTTTCAAGTGGCTCTTCAGACAGCGAAGTGATGGGTGAGCAGTTGATGTGGCTCTTTTCTGAACGCATGAGGAACTTTATTTGTAGTAACAGGATTTGTGGAGATAAATTGAGTGTACCTGCTGGTGTTTCAGCTGCACGGAACTAATGTGACTCTTTGAACACAGATGAATTTAAGGCCTGTGACTGAGGATGGTGTAAGTCCATCTTTTTTTGGAAATCATGAAGGACAGCAAATGTGGCAAGACAAAGGTGGGTAGGTTCCCTTCCCCCCATACTGTTCATCTGTCATCACCTGCCAAGTGACAGGCGATAGGAGTTAATTTTTTTCCTCTCCAGATAGGTGTTAACTGCTACATATGTAGTGGGGAGCACAGATGGAGCAGGACATGGAGCCCTCTGTCCATCGAGCCATCTGTGTCCCACTTGTGTGCTCCTCTGCACGGGCTGCCTGCAGGAACGCTTGCTGATGTTTGGGATTTGCCTCCAAAGCACGACACATTGCTGGGCTCAAGGCTATTGAGTCAAGACAGTGATTCCAGTAATTTAATCATCTTGAAATTCAACCTCAAGGATGTCTTACTGGCAGCTGGGTTGGATCTTAAATGACCAGGGAGTGAATATGGTCTAAACACCTTGAGCTAGACAGAGGCAGGTGAATTTGTTTTCTGTAGAAGAGACTGGTTTTCCTGTCCTCGGTCTGACCATTTATTTTTCAAACAGTAGGGCTAAAATTCAAGGAATGTGACGTGCTGGATTCTTTTCTAGTGCTGGTCACCCCTTCCCCAAGGGCTGTATTTTAGCGATGGTGGGTGACTGCAGCCAACGCAATTCCAGCAGTCAGACCAAGGTGTCCTGGCTATGATGGAGTCCACTGACTAGAGGGTTAAACTTCTTTGGAGAAGATGAGTGTCCCTGGACAACTGTCCTTTTTTGAAGGAGAGCCATAATGACAAAGTCACTGTGGGGCTGCTGCAGGGATGGTGGCTGGGCTCAGCTCACGCTGCGCCGCTCTGGCTGCCATTTGAACCGGAGCGATAAGGGGAGGGTGTCATGACTGCGGGGATTTCTTTATAAATCCTGTCTGTGGCCATCATCATACTGCATGACTGCTCCATTTAAGCTGCACTTGCTGGTTGAGCATTTGTCCCTCTGGACTTAGCATTTTACACTTGTCTGCATCAAATTGCATTTACTGGCTGAGTCACCGAGAAGATGCGAGTCCTCTGGAATCTGGGTGGGTTGTGCTTGCTCTCAGTGGGACCGGTAGGAGAGTGTGATAGAAACATGCTTTCTTTTCCAATTCTTAGGAATCTCTTCTGGCCTAAGCTATTAAACATCCAAAGGTGTCATGGAATTTTTTTTACATTTACTTGAATATGAACAAATCCACAGCATCTTCTGGGCTGTAGATCCCACTCAGACCTCAGCTATAAATCCTGTCTGGGTGCCAGCCCTTGCCAGGGATTTTTGTTTGCTTCTCTCACAGGACCCAAGAGAAACCTGCTGTAGTAGTCTCTAAATACTCACTGTAAGTAACTCCTCAAACCCAGGAGGCTCTAATCCATCAGAATCTGGAAGGATTAGCCTTGATTTGCCAGTGGAAATCTGGGACTAAGCAAGCCAAGGGCTTGCCTGGGGTTGTGGCAGCCTTGCAGGGTTGTTTGATGCTCTCTCGGGTAGCTCTGTGTCGCTGCCATGGGCTGCATGATAGCTTGAAGAACAGGTAGTTCACCTGGTAACTGTGTTATGCCGTCCAGCAGTTTCCAGTCTGTCTGGACTATGTCCACAGAAGCAAAGTTGGGAACTGGAGGTTGAGAACATGGCTCCACTGCTGCCTTCAAATGATCGTGAGCTTCATAGCTGGTGGATTTTTGGTTTCCTGATGTTGGATTACATGGTTGCTGCACATTTTCATGCCTGACACCTAGCCTGTCTGAGGACAAGTGAGATTTGGGGAGTATGGATTTTGTAACATCTCAGTGTCCAGGAGTCATTAAAGACTGTCAAGTGTTGGGCATTAGAAGATGAGTGACAACAGAGTGCATCCTTATGTCACTGTAAATCTGGAGTTTGCTCATGCTTTGAACTTCTTGTGCAGTGCCTTTTCCCACATATGTAAATAGCAATAGCTCAGGAAGAGGAGGACAAGAAGGATGACTATGGTCTGTGGTGATTTCATTCTACAAGAGCCATGTAGGCTTGGCTTCTACTCGGCAAAAAATGACTTTGGAGGTAAAAGTGTGCCACAGAGGTGTGGTGGTCTGCAGAGCTGAGTGTGGTCTAGAGGTGTTGACCAACAATAGCTGTTCTCTTCTAGTACAAGAACTGGGAGCTGTCAAATGGAATTAGTAGGAGCTGAGGTGAAAACAGACAAGAAGCAAGACCTGCAGAGTTCCTTGTCAAAGGTGTTGCATGTGCAACCTGGAGGCTGGAGGACAACTGGGCAGTGTTTGGAGGGAGGTCCATTTAGGATCCATGTAGGTCGGAGTTTATGCCTCAGCCCTTCCCGGAGGGCTGTGATGCGGATAATGTGTGAGTGTGGGTTTGATGGGACACCCTACACACTGCCGGGTTCTTCCCCCCCCTTGCTGTTGGTGCACGGCTGCTTTAGCAACCCCGTTAAATCACTTTCCAGAACCAGCTCCCTTCCTTTCAACCATGGAAATGTTCTCTCTGTCTCATGAGGATTGCATAAAGCAGCTTCTGCACTTTCTGACAGTAACTTGCAATTCTTAATCACTGCTAGTAATTACAACTTTCCCTGGTTTATGCCTCCTCAACTCCAGCTGAGGATGGGAGCTGTTTCATATTTAAATAGTATTATAGCTGGATTGCTCTCCTGGGGAGCTGTTGGTCTTGAAGGCTGAGGTTTAATTCTCTGCACTACTAATTAGATCAGGAAAACAACAAGGAAGATGCAAGCAGAAGGTTTGTAGGGGCGTGTTAACAAACATGTCTTCTCTTGCTTTAAGAGCAGTGTAATGGGCCTGCTGTGATTCAGCAGCATTCGTTTTGTAGGGAGATAAAGAGGAGGAAGAAAAGGAATTGGGTTTTTATCCCTAGATGTTGCTTCTACAGTAACGCAGCAAGGAAGGGGAAAGTGCAAGTCCAAAGATTATACTTGATTTAAAAGTGGAGAAGCTCCTTGGCTGGGGGAGAGCTGGCAGGGGTGGAGGTCGTAACTGCAGGTTCATCAAGCTTTTACTTGGAAATTGCTCTTGGTGATAAGGGGAGCACCACCTAGACTGATGAAATGTCAGGATAGTTTATTTAAATGTGTTTAGGCACCAGGATTGACAGCTCCTTGGAGCAGTTGAGCAGAAGACCCACAAGGGATGTGTAACTCTGCTCCTTGTAAGCTGTGAGCAGGACCCAGCTCCTGTGAAACAGCCATTTGGTTGTAGAGACCAAAAGTACTCAAATTTAGTGCTTTACAGTAGTAAAACAGACTAAAAAAAAATCCATTAAGGCAACACTGTTGATGTGGTTTTAACTTTTTGAAGTGGAGAAAGCTTGTTAATGGAGAATGAGGAGGAGGAGCAGAGGGTAGGAGGCTTGGAGAAGGTTTAAAGACGTTGTGTGAGCATTTCAGATAAATGCTTTACCAGCTCTCAAAACCACAGCTGAAATACTTGAAAGGCAGCAGCAGGGTGGTTAAACAGCAGAGTAATGGATGTGTTTAGAGACAGAGGGAAAACCACACCCCGCGGGAACAGAGGGCTCTTAAAGAACTTAACCATCAATGGGTTAAAAGATAGAAATCAGAGGGAATGACAGAGTTATTCATGAGGTAGTTAAAATGCAACAGAGGAATTAGGGAAGATGTCCCAAGGCTGTGTGATTGGAAAAGAATTATCCAATGTTTACAGAGTTGCTTTTTTCCTCTCCTATTTATGTTAATTCTTTCACATGTGAGGATTTATTAAGCAGAATAGACCTCATCAGTATGGAGGAGGAGGATGACTTCAGTGGAGGCCACATGATGATGATAAAACAGAACTTCTTTTAACCTGGGAAGTAAAAACTTGGTGAGAAGCAGGTGGGGAGGGCTCCTTCGGTGGAGTTTTTAGTGCTTGGAAGCAGTCAGATGTAAATGATTCACTCTTCTTATTGTGCTGCTCCTGGCAAGGCTGCTGAGCCTCTGGTCATTAGTCTCTTCATCTTGTGAAGTTCCTTAAGACCTGTCAGGAAGCTGTTGCTCGCCGAGGTGTGACTGTATCAGTTCCCAGCTGCTCTACTGGTGGTTGCTTCACTTGTGTGAAGATAATTAGAAATAACATGTCACTGTTTGGGCACCAGAGTTCTTCCTTTATGCTCATTTAATGCTTAAAATCCAGCCTATTTTAAGCCATTAGAGAAGCTGAAGTAGGCTGATGCTGAAACCTTGTGTCTGGTTGTGGACTTGGTGTGGGTTCAGAGCGAAGGTGAGAGCTGATGGACCTTGGCTTGTGTTGCTGTCCACAGAAGAGCCAAGCATTTGAACTTCCTCAGGCAACTGTAGCCAACCCCATTTTTGATCCCTGTTACAACTCCTCTCCCACAGTTTTCCCAGACTCCTGGCTTAAGCTCCATGCTCGTGTGAGAGAAATCTGCTTGTGTCCAACTTGTGCATTGGTGCATGTTCTCTCTCTACTCAGAGCTGTGTGCAGTGGAGATGTCGTGTGGAAAAAAGCAACTCCTGCCATAACTAGAACATGAATCAGAAGTTAATTTGGTTTTGCTCTGTTAATTATGTTAATCCCGAGGTGCAGGCTCTGGGTTCAAGTTGTGGATGTTCCATTGCTGGGTATGTTCAGGACGAGGTTGGACGGGGCCTTGGGAGGTGTCCTTGCCCATGGCTGGGGGGTTGGAACTAAATGAGCTTTAAGGTCCCTTGCAACCTAAACCATTCTATGTTTGTGTTCTCAAATTTGCTCTCCAGAAGGAAGGGTCTCCAGCACCAAAGAACAGAGCTGCAGTCTCTAGTGCTTATCTCAAGGCTGTTTCTATTTGAAATTGTTGAATATGGAGAACAACCTCCTTCTCCTTGACAATGGGGGGGAAAATAGACTTTGCTCTGAGGCTGTCTGAATTGCTTTCCTTGTTCTAAGGATGGGACAGAGGAGACCTCAATCTCTGGTCCTGCAGTGCCAAGAATATCCACCTTTTGGTTTTCCCAGAATCCCAGCATGGCGGGGGTTGGAAGGGACCTCTGGAGATCATCTCGTCCAACCACCTGCTCCAGCAGCTCACCCAGAGCAGGGGGCCCAGGATCGTGTCCAGGTGGGTTTGGAGTCTCTCCAGAGAAGGAAACTCCACAGCCTCTCTGGGCCAGGCTCTGGCCCCCTCAGGATGTGAGCACCGACACACTGGGAGAATGTACCTGTGCTTGTTGTGGCTGAGAACTGCCGCGGGGCTGGAGAAATGAGCTGCTTGCCTGTTTTCCTTCCCGCTCACACTTTGCTCTCTGTCTCCAGTTGTAGGATTTTGGCAGAGCTGGCCATGATGTTATGGTTCGTGGTTGGTGTCCTCTTCCCAGCGCTGCTCCTGGCCGCGCCGCCCCCCATCAACAAGCTCGCCCTCTTCCCGGACAAGAGTGCTTGGTGCGAGGCGAAGAACATCACACAGATCGTGGGGCACAGTGGCTGCGAGTCCAAGTCCATCCAGAACAGGTATGGATGGATCCACCCTCAGCACAGAGCTGGATGCAGGTGATGTCTATTTGAAGATGGCACCAGGGTGGCTCTGGGGACTGTCACTCGCACAGGAAGCCAGGCAGGGTGTCCTGCCTCTGCCTGGCTGCCGTCTGGATGCCTCAGTGGAAGGTCACATCTCCTCCGGCCTTTGTTGGGAAGACCAGGCACCTCCTCTGAGCCCTTGTCCCCGCTTGTCTTCACAGGGCCTGTCTGGGACAGTGTTTCAGCTACAGCGTCCCCAACACCTTCCCTCAGTCCACAGAGTCCCTGGTCCACTGTGACTCCTGCATGCCGGCCCAGTCCATGTGGGAAATCGTGAGTATCCCGGCCTGCTCCATGGTTCTTTCTGCAGGACCTTGCAGCTCTGCTCTGCTCTGCCGCCACTTTAGGGCAAGTTGTTCTCCTTCCCTGAGTTTTTCCCACTCGTCGTTCCCTTCCAGAGTGTCTCTGGGGTGACTGTGGGCTGTCTCCAGATGCCTGGCTGGAAGGAGCTGCTGGAAGCAGCGTGACTGCTGTGGTGGATGATGCATTTCTCAAGCTGTTTGCAGAAGCATCCCCCGTCAGTCCCTGCATTATTCATCCCTGTGCTCATCCCGTGTGCCTCTTCTCTCCGCCGCTCCCTTTGTCACCTCCTCTCACTTGGGAGTTTTTGCCTTCTCTGATGTCCAGCAGCGCTTCCCACAGCCCATCTGCCAGTCACCCTTGGGCTTCACAGTTTCACAGAATCACAGAATTGTTCTGGTTGGAAAAGACCTTTAAGGTCAAGTCCAACCATTCCCCCAGCGCTGCCAGGGCACCACTAACCCATGTCCCTCAGCACCACATCTCCACGACTTGGAAACCCCTCCAGGGATGGGGACTCCACCACTGCCCTGCCCAGCCTGGCACAGCCCTTCACAGCCCTTGCAGGGAAGACATTTCTCCTCATGTCCAACCTAAAACTCCCCTAGTGCAACTTGAGGCCATTTCCTCTTGTCCTGTTGCTTGTTCCTTGCGAGAAGAGCCCGAACCCACCTGGCTCCAACCTCCTTTCAGGGAGCTGTTGAGAGCGAGAGGTTCTCCCCTGATCCTCCTCTTCAGGTCCTGGGTCACAGGGCGGGACAGGATCTCATGTCCCCGTGGACCCTGGCAGAGCCATGAGCCCTGCCTGCAAGGCAAGCCTGGGCACCCAGGGACCTGCGTTCAGCTCTCTGCTTTGCTTTCAACTCGGACATTTGGGCAGATGGTTTGTCCAGACTATCTTGAGATGCTCAACAACATGTCTTGTGGGTGGCCTTTGCAGTTGCCACGGGCATTTCTGTGCCAGCAGCTCCTGGGAGCAGTGTCCTGCTCGAGTTGGTGCATTTTCCCCAGGTCTCTGCGGCTTGTGATGCTGCAAGACATTCCTGGAGAACTCTTGCCTTGCAGACTGACTGGGGAGGTTTGTCTGTGTGGGCAGCAAGCCATCGCTTCTGGCTTAAAATACCCCAAATCTGCAGCTCATGGGGCAGGTCAGAGCTCCCACAGCCATGTGTCCTCACTGTGTCCTCGTCCTTCTGCCCAGGTGACACTGGACTGTCCAGGCAACGACGAGATCCCCAGGGTTGACAAGCTGGTGGAGAAGATACTTCACTGTAGCTGCCAGGCTTGCGGGAAGGAGCCGAGCCACGAGGGAGCCCTGTTCAACGTCTACCTGAACGCAGAGGAGAACATGCCCCCTGAGGGTCCCAGCCCGCATCACTATGCCCACCACCAACAGGAGGTGGAAGAACCTCCTGCCTCCAGCCACCACCACCACGAGGAGGAGGGTGACGAGTGACCTGGCCCTCCTGGGACTGTCCTTACAGCCAGCAGCGTGGGCAGGGGGTGTGAGCAAGGGAGTTTGGGGAGGGAGGGGGGCGGTGGAGTCTTTCCTGTCTAGTAGCTACCCTCAGGCTTTGCTCTCCAGGACACCCTGGGGCTGGAGGAATGTGGTGAGGCACATGTGGGGCTGGAGCTGCAGGGCGAGAGAGGAGGGCTCGGCGTTTTCTGATCCAAAACTACTTGCACATAATAGTAATAATATATTGAGAGGAGCGGGAACCCAGACAAGGGAGTTTCGGCTGAGAGCAAGAGCTGAGCTGGGCTCCCCAGGGGCTGCCTGCAGGCTCCTGGACCTGCTGTGGAGCCCTTGCTGGGTCCTTCTAGGCTTTTACCTTGGAAACTGCTCGTACCTGGGGTGGAGGAAGAAGGGACGCAGGCTCTCCACACTCCCACCAGAGATGCGCATCTCTCCTGGGGCATGTGGGACCAGCGGCATCTCTTCTTCCTCCCGCCTGCCCTGCCTGCCCGAGGACGTGGATGTGCTGTTCCTCCTGGAACCTGCTGGATCTTAATTCAACCCCAATCCCCTCAGATTCAGTAGCTCTTGGGGAGCGTTTTGCCCCAGAATGTGTCCCTGGGGCTGCCGGCGTGAGGTTGCTGGGAACTGTGGTGGCGAGAGCCTTTATCTTGCTGGTCCTCAGGGCCATCTCGCAGCTCCCTGGGGATGAGGGGTGCTGAGGCGTCACGTCTGGTGGCCCGCAGGGGAAGGCCAAGAGCAGGCTCACGTGTTGGGGTGGTCTGGGTGGGAGCCAGCCCCTCTCCCTGCTGCACTTTAACGGTAGTGGAGGGAGAAGAGGGCCGAGGGCCGGGATGTACCTTCGCAGGGGGCTGCTGGCGCAGGGCTGGGGGAGAGGCCCGGGGTGGGGGGACGGCCCCGGACCCCTCCTCCTACCCCTTTTCTCTCTGTTGTATAAAGCTGATTTCTTTGGCGCTGTCCTGACAAGAGCTTCCAGAGCTTGTAATCGATGCCCCCACCCCTCCTTTTTACAAGGTTTTGGTTGGTTTTTTTGGTTGTTTTTTTTTTTTTTTTTTCTTAAATAAATTAGTTCTGAATTCCATTTCTCAGCGCTCCGACGCCTGCCTGGTTTTTGGCAGCGCTGTTCACACCAGGACACTGGACAGGCCAGCAGAGCATGGGAGAGCCATGGGTCCTTTAGCTTTCTGCTGAGTTCCAGATGGGACGAGGAGGAGGAGGAGGGAGAGCCGCCAAGGGGAAAACCAGCCCCAAATACTCCTCATCTGGGCTGCGTGTGGACACCGGGCGCCTGCACACCAGCTGTGCCATCGCTGCAACCTGGGGGTTCAAGGGCTGTTGGGTCCCACTGGTGTGGGAAGTGCGTGGGGTCTCCACGGGATCACGCAACCTTGATCAGCTCTGTTGCCACTAGGTGACACTCTCGATCCAGCGTGTTTCCTGGCATCCAGATGTTGGTGGCCTCCAGGAGCACCTCTGGAGTGGAGGAAGGTGAGCTTGGACATCGATGTGGACCTGGACTGGGTGAGGAGGGGACCCAAGCGCCTTGCCTCAAAACCAGCAGGCTCTTTCCAAGGGTGTTGGGGTCAAGCGTTCCCTGGGCAGGACCTTGCAAATCTCCGGTCCCACTGATGCCTGGTCACCCAGCGTGGTTGGGCCCTCAGAAGGGATCAGATGATGTTCCCTTCCCTGAGCCTAACCCTGGGGAAGGTTCCGTCTGCTCCTGGAAGCAAAGGAGGCTGTGCCGGGCAAGCAGCCGCCTCTTACTGCTCCTCACTTTGAGTCCTGGGCTCTGGGTGCTCTGCACAAGTTTGGGGAGCTGCTCTCTGGGCTGTGAGGCGGGAGAGGATTTGCAGCAATTGCTGCAACAAAGAGGGTGGGCTGAAAAAGAAGGACCCTGGCAGGTGTCTTGTGTGTGTAGATGATGTTTTTAGGCTGTAAATTGTTTTCCCAAGGAAGGGACAACTTCTTCCTGCCAGAGAGCCAGGAGAGGGTGGAGAAACCCCTGGTGTCATCAACCACCATAATGTGGCCCTTTTATTGGTGTACAGTGAAAACAGGAGCTGGATTTAGCAGGAAGACTGTTCCTATAAGCTCCCGGAGCTGCAGATGAAGGTGGTCAGAGCAGGATCTCTCCACGTCCTTTCGGCACAACCCGGGCTGCAGTGGAGGCAGGCAGCTGAGGGCTGTTTTGCAGAGGACAACACACGTCTTTGAGAGGTAGCTAGCCAGGCTCTGCCCAAAGCAGGCCCTGAGGAGCCATCCCAGTTACGAGATGGAATGAGATCCCGAGAGCAGATTGCATTACTGGAGGCTGCTGCATTAAGCCCTGGCCTGCCTTGATGTCCTCACCGAGGTCTCCCAGCCTTCCCATTCTACTCCCTCCAGCTCACCAGCCCTTTCTTGGCCTCGTTGGTGTTTGGGTGGCTGTTGACAACCTGGTTCTGCTTTCCCTGCCTGTGGTACTGGTGGAAACCATGACCCCCTGCATATGGGTCCAGGAACACAGCGCAGGGGAGAGCACAAAGAGGCCAGCAGAGCTGCCAGAGCAGAGAAGCTTTTGCAGGGGCAACAGTAGGATTTGGACCTCATTTTAAGACAGTTTTTAATGGTTTTAAACTAAAAGAGAGTAGATTTATATTGGATATAAGGAAGAAGTTTTTGATGCTGAGGGTGGTGAGAGCCTGGCGCAGGTTGCCCAGAGAGGTGGTGGCTGCCCCA
>JAVSBS010027001.1:1190-31085 GCA_033124195.1 Coracias cyanogaster | reverse complement strand
TGTCTCCTCGTCCTAGAGGGCAATCCAACCTCATTAGCATTGGGCTATCCAAGAGACGGACATTAGCTCTATCAAAGGGACACAGCCCCATACCTTTGTTGCCAGGATCAGGCTCATCTTTGTCCTCACGAGGCTTGTTCCCGATGTCACTCATGTTCACAGACACTGTAGACTTGGTCTCCTGCTGCGCCTTCTTCATCCGGTCGTGTAAAACTTTGAAGAACTTCTCAGACTTCTTGTCGCTCGTCATGAGGTTGTAGAAGGATTTCTGGGAGGAGGAAGGACAGTCATTCAAGTGTCCACCATGGGGTCCAAACTGTCCCTGCCTACCCCTCTGATTTGGTAGGCTCCAGCACTCAAGATCTTGTCTGAGATAGTGAGCAATATTTTTTCCACGTGACAGCCCCAGACATCGCAGCCCTCATGGATTTACAGAGGTGGATTGTCCCCTGCTGCTGTGCTCTCCTTGACCCTAAGCAAGGTCAGGGCCAGCAGCAATTACAGCAGCTCCAGGCCTGCAACCCTCCTGTTTTTGCACGTACAGTTTTTCAGCTTCCCTGTGATAAAGGATTCCAGATAACCCACGCGTTACCATCACCCAAGAGCTGCAGCTGGAGCCATTTTAGCAGTACCCGGCAGAGGGCATCAGCATTACTCCAGAAACCACCTGCACCAACCTGCCCCTTGAGCTCCATGGAGCTGGGAAACTCAAAACCAGGCAGATCTTTGCGGTTCCTCCTCTAGGCAGCCAGCAAACAGGGGCAACCAAACGGTGTTTGGCCAAAGCCTGCTGCCCAGGGGCCAACCCAGGACGAAGGACTGCCCTGCACCCACGTCTTCCAAGCGCCGGGATGGTTACGCTGCACACATCAAACCGGGCTGCCCAGTTGCCCTAGGACTGGTGCCCACCACGCAGCCGGGACTCAGCACCTGGATCTCGGTGTTGCCTCCGTCCAGCAGCCGGATGGCAAGCAGGATGCTCTCTTGGAAGATCTTCTCATTCTTGGTGTTCATGATGAGGTCAGCCACCAACTTGGTGGCCCCTTCTCGGTCCAGCCGGCACTGGACAGCAGCGATAGCGGACCAGTCCTGGTCTTGCCCTGCACGAGAGGACAAGGACGATGTGGTGCTGTGGTAGCGCAGGAGAACAGGCACAGCTAAATCACTGCCAGGGCATCTCAGTCCCATCCCTTCACCACCACAAACCCTTTACTCCCGTGGAGGTGGGGATATGGCGACCAGCTACAGACCTGATCCCATCATGGCTTGTGATCCAGGAATTCGAGATGTGAACAGTGCAGAGACAGGGAAGGTGCAGAAGAGGGGCACTCACCTCCCCCAGCAGCATCCACGATTTCCCCTTTGGAGCTGGACTTCTTGTTCTGCAGGTAATTGTTCAGGAGCATTTTCCGCAGCAGGTTGCCCTGCCAAGACAAATAAACATCATGAGTCTTCCAACACCAGGGCCAGCGCTAGAGCAGAATGAGGCTGAGACCCGTGGGCTGCAGTGGGGATGGCACTGCCAGCCTGGGTGGCCGGGGCTGCACGGGTGAGGAGCAAGGCTGGGGACATGCCATGGGACCACAGCGCTCACCCTCTCTCCATATCTGTTCCTCTTCACCAGCATCTGCTGCAGTGTCCTCAGCACCTTGATGCACAGCTTCTCCTCCGTCTCCATGAGGTCCTTGGTGTGCTGCACCAGCCTGGCACAGCAGAGACACCGTCACACAGCTGAGGGGGACAAGGGGGTCCCTGAGGGAACCTCCAGGTTGTGGACACACACCAGGATGCACAAGCCACAAAGGATGAAGGTCACCAGCCCTTCCCAGCACTCCCAGCAACCCCTGAGGAACTGCAAAGCATCCTCACTTGGACAGAAAACCTCCACTCTCGCATCGCTGAAACGCCTCTGTCCCCTCCATGAAAAGCAGCTCTGGACGGTGGAGGACATCCACCAGGACAGACAGCTCAGCTTCTACCAGTGGCTTCAAGCGATCCTCCAGCGCGCTGATGATGTCCTACAAGTCACAGCACACACCTTTAGGGCCAATGCATGTCTAGGAGACATGGGCACGGGAGAGGGACCCCTGCAATGCCACTGCTGCTTCCCTGCCCCGAACCTGCAGCTTCTCTATGATGTTCTTGTAGTCCCACTGGTTGGGGGTGGTGGAGACGCGAGGGAAGGTCCGTGTGGCCGTCTTGTAGCTGGATGTGTTCCTCTGCACGGTGCTGGTGGAGCTGCTGTTGAGCAGGGAGCTGACGTGGGCATCCAGGTCCATGGGCAGCGCGATGGAGCGGCTCTTAGCTGCAGGAGACAGAGCCAGGGTTGGGGACAGCACCAACCCAGCCCACCCCATTGGTTGGGTCCTACCACACTGCCTTGGGCCAGACACCAGCAGAGAAGATTTGGGTTAAATACAAGAGTAAACTCCTCCAGGCCATTGAGGGGTGGAGTATTTCCATCCCTCCCTCCCTGCTGCAGCACGACATTGCCCACAACCCCTCCCAGCCCGAGGTAGGATGGAAAGAAGCACCACCTTCAGTTTTTTGGTTGGGAAAGCCCAGCATGGAGATGTTGTAAGCACCCTGCCTCCAATTACAAAGGGAAATCCCCACCCAGTGTCTAACCACGAAGCAATCCTTTCCAGGCAGTGACTCAGTGCTAACAGCCCTTGTCCTGAGTCATGAGCAGGCTGAGGGCAAAGTCCTGGTCACGGAAAACCACCATAAATGCTGGCTTTGTTTCCAGGCCCTTCACCAGCAGGGACACACCAGGGATCTCCCAACCTTGGTTTTCCCTGTGCCATCCTAGTCACAGCTGGAGATGTAGCTCAAAAAAGAAGCACATCCTGGAGCCAAACCTCCCCATTCCTGGCCAGCAGCCTCTCATTGGGGCATCCAACAGGTCGTGGTAGGAATGATGGGTCTTGCCTGCTGCTGGAGCAGCCAAGGGTGGCTGCAACTTCCTGGCTGGTGGAGAACAGAACATCACCCTGGTGTGGCTCCTTACCGACCATGGCCAGCGTGCGGATACAGGCTTCCACTGAGCTCTTGTGCTGCTGCTGCAGCCAGGGACACTCCAGAAGCCTCATGGTAGACTGGAGAAGCTGCACTACAATCGTCTGGTGGGTCTGCAGGAGAGAGCAGGCGGGTTGGTATCAATGCAAGGTGTGTCTAGACCTTGTTTCAGGATCTCAGTGAGCCCCTTTCCTCCCCTGGCCACACTTTGGCCAGGCAGCACTTCATTACCTGCAGCGAGGTGCTGTTCTCTGAGAAGGGGGAGCTGAAGAACGCATTGATGGTGTCCAGCACCACTGTCAGCACGTACTTCTCCAGCGTAGGGTCTGGCAGGCGTTTCTCTCGCTTCTTGCACATCTGCGAGGAGAAGGGAGGATGCTGATGACACCAGGGCAAGATGAGGACATGTCCTGTCTGGATGCTGCTGGGACCTTGCTGAGCCAAGGCATGTGGCTGGTGACACAGCTCCTGGGTCTATGCCAGAGGGCCCTGACTGCTCCCCAGCCCCTAGTGTGGCAGCTATGCAAGTCCCCATAGTGTCCACATCCCATGCCTGGCTCTCCAGGTTCCAAGGGAGCTTCGTTGACACCAACCTGTCCCCATCTGATGCAGCAGCTCTTGCTGCTGCATCCCTCCCAGCCAGTCCTCCCCACGCACCCGGGCCATGTCCAAGGTGAAGTTCTCAAATAGAGTCCAGATGTGATTGCTGGTGTAGATCTCCTTCATCTCCACCTCCGTGTCCACATAACAGTGGTTGACAAAGTTCACATAAGCCATCTTCACCTGTTAGGGAGGGAAGGCAGAGGGGGCACAAGCACCATCAGGAGCAGGCAATGAGTGCAAAGCCACTGGCACCCTCCTCGCTGGGCAGCCCGTACCTCCGTGATGCAATCCTCATGTGTCACCACCCGCACGACATCCTCTAAGGGCAGCAGGGATGTGCACTTGATCTCTGTGTAGACGTTCTTGCCCTCAGCGCAGGCAGCCAGCAGGTCCACCAGTGAGATGTGGTACATCAGCGGGCTGTTCTCCTCCACCCCATCCCTGGCCGCTGTCATCATCTCCAGAAGGGTAGCCAGCGAAGCTTTATCATTGTAGAAGACCACCACATCATCCCCAGCGTTGGTGAGCTGCAGGAAAGGGTCAGTGGTCACCGCTCTGGAGAAGGAGGATCAGAAACCTCACGAGGCAGAAAACGGTGTCCTCTACAGCGAGGCAATGAGGGGAGGACCCAGCTCTGGGTGAAAGGGCCGTGCATTTATGGGGAAAACCAGGCATTTGCAGCACAATCAGCTTGAGGGACTGCAGAACAGTTATTGGCTCTTGGACCTTTCATCAAGCTCTTGGGCAGGCTTCCAGCTCCAAGCCAGCGTGGCTGGGAAGGCTCTTCCTCAAGGAAGAAGCCAACTGTGCACCTCCCAGGAGTCCTGCTCTGCAACACCCCACGATCGTGCCCCACAGGCTGTGGGGAGAGGTGCTCACCTCGGTCATGATCATGTCCTGGCACTTCTTGACGTACTTGCCCTCAGCCTTGATGATGGTGTGCAGGAAGTCGAGGTACTGCACATGGCGGCCATGGGTGGCCACGCAGTGGATGAAGTGCTGCGGCACTGTCTCGTTGATCTCCGAGCAGAGCTGGTAGTTGTTGAGGAAGATGTGCTGCATTGTCTCAGCCTCCAGGAGCTGTGAGACCAGGGGAGAAAAGTGAGGCTGGGGCTGTGAGGAACAGCCTCCTCTCCTGCCTGGACCCGTTCTCTCCTGAGGTCTCCTCCTGCCCTTCGTATCTCTTGCTCTCAGCCCCAGGAGTGGTGCTGAAGTATCCCCCTGTGCTGCTGCCCGTGACCACCCTTTGGTCCCCTCTCCTTACCCCCGGCGTCAGGAACAGGTTGAGGTGTTTATGAAGCAGGGCCTGGTTTTCCTGATTGCCAGCACAAAACTTCTGCAGGAACTGGTGGGTGAATTTCAGGATCTCCATCATCTTGGCATCACCCTGAGGAAGGGCAGGGAAGAGAAATACCCAGAGCTGGTGAGGCATGAAGAGCAGCAGCAGGTTGATGCTCCTCCTGCCCTGCCCAGCTGCAGGACCCAGCTGAGCAGGGGGGTCCCCACATACCCCACCCTTTGCCCTGGGCACAGAGAACTTCTGCCCACCCACCTTCTCATAAGGGATCTGCAGCAGATCCAGCATCACTTTGTGAGCATCCATGTTCTTCAGAAGGCGCTGCTGCTTCTTGCGCACTTGCTCTCCGACCCCGCACATCTTATTCAGCCGCTCCAGGATCTGGGGAGAGAAGGACCATGGCAGAGGGGAATTGAGCCTGGGAGCCCATCAGGATGGCCACCAGCACTGGGGGCTTGCTTGTAATCAAGACGGGCCCTCCACACATGCAGGTGCTCCCTGCATTGCTCTCAAAACTTGGTACCCCTGCCTCAGAAACCGTCCTTGCAGTGCCATGCAGAGAGCCCTTGGACTCCCTGGGACTGGCTCACTCAGGAGCCCTGGGGATGTCACAGCTTGAAAATCCCTCCCCAAGATTTCAGCCTTTCCTTCTTGCCGGTGTCCCTGTGCCAGCCCAGGCCAGCAGACATCACTGGTCAGGTCTCCAGGAACAGCCCTGGGGACAGGATTCGGTCTCACTTACCCCCTTGACTATCTGATAGTTCTCGCTGCTCTTCTCTCCTTGAGCAATGACCTCTTCATCAGCAGTGTGCTGCAAGGAGACAGAAACAGCACCAGGGTCTCACTCCAAAGCCTGGGGCGTAACTACAACCCAGAGAACCCTCCCTGGCCCTTCTCTGCCAGGGAGAAGGGTGCACAGCCCATCAAGAGGCGTTAGGAGTTGAAGTGAGTTGCACGTCTGTCCACCCTCCCCTCCCATCTCAGTTCCCAGGGTCTTGCTCATGCCTCTCACCTCTTTCTTCTCCTTCTTGTTCCCCTCCACTGCGCTGTCCCCTTTGGTGCTGCCCTTCTTGTCCACCCAGAGCTCTGATTTCTCCACCATGGTGCGGAGTTTGTCCAGCTCTGACTTGATCACCTTGTAGTTCTCGACATCCTGGGCTGAGATCAGGAGTTGAACCTGCAGAGACATTCCCAGGGGGTTCCAGTTTGGAGCACAAACCCCATTTCCCTCCTCTCCCAGACCTCCATCCCAAAGCAATGGGCCAGGACCCATCCCATGTCCTGTACCCACAGTCAAGAATGGGCTTAGAGGTGCTCCAGAGCAGTGTCCCACCAGAGTTACCTGTTTGAAGGTGTGCAAGACCTCCTGCCTCTGGCTGAAGTGTTTGAAGAGGAGCTGCAGGGAGCCGGAGATGAGTGGTGGGTAGTCGTGCATCGTCAGGTGGATCAGCACCCGCAGAAACATCCGCCCTCCCTCGTCATCCACCTCTAGCATGCTGCTCGTCTTCCTGAAGCCGAGATGAAAGCACTTGGTGTTAGCAGGCACATGGGAGCTTGTGTGTGCTCAGCCACCCCTCAGGGCTGACCGGGACAGCTGTAGTAGCCTTCAGAGCCTCATCTTCCTCATCACCTGCAGCTTTCAGCCTTGGCAGCATGGACAGGAGAGGAAGAGCCCTACAGCCAGGCTAACTATGCACCGGAGGGGGCAGGGACTCACCCCACACCAAACATGGCTTCTGCGTGCTCGCCAATCCGGTCCAGGTTCATGGCTGCAGCTGGAGGGAGGGGAAAGGGAGATGAAAGGGTTGGCCAACATGATCCCTGTGCCACCAGCATAAACCCGCAGGAACCAACCCAGCTCCCTGGCCCCTGCTCCGAGCACCCATGATGGGCACAGGACACCTCATCCCATCTGCACATCTCCAGCCCCTCCCCGTGCACCCTGCCAGCGGTGGCTGAAGAGCTGCTGGAGCCATGACCTCCACCACCTGTCTGTCCCCACGCTGGGGAGTTTGTGGATTTGAAGGTGTACCAGGAGCAAAGTGGAAGAGTTACTTGTGGAATCAAAAGCTGGAGCTGTCCCGTCAGCTGCACTGTCCTGCATGGGGTAGACTTCCACAAACTCCTTCTTGAAGACGGAAAGCAGATAGGAAATCCTGTAGTCCAGCCGCACATTCAGGATGAACTGGCAGCAGCAAAGAAGAAAGCAAAAGTGAGTGCCCTTTTCATGTCAGCTGTCTCTTTGCATCAGAAACTCACATCTTCCCTTCACCACCCCATCCCATGAGTCCCACCCACAGCTCCACAATGCTTCTTCCTCCCCACCGGCTCCAACCTGCAAGATCTCCAGGATCTTCAGCTTGGTCTCCATCACCACAATGTTCTCGTTCTCAACACTCCTCCCTCTGTCCACTTGCTCTGGGGCAGAGCCAGCACTTAGGCTTGGAGCGCTGAAGATGGACTGTTTCCTGCTCAGCACCATAGTGGACATCATCTGCCCAACGCCCTGGATCGACCTCCGTACGTTCTTCCCTACAGAGGCAGCCATAGTTGGCAGAGTTAATGCAGATGGAAAAGGAGGTTGCAGAGAACCAGAAGGACCCACTTAGACTGGAAAATGCTGTAGATGTTAATCAGAGAACAAGTAGCAGGGACTGGCCATTTCTCTGGCATAGCCAAGAGCTCAACACCTCCTGTCTCCCAGGGCAGACCCAGCCAAAGCTTCCATGTCAGCAAACCAGTAGCTGGAAAGCACTGGGCAAACCATGGAAAACACCTTCCCATAGGACCACATCTGGTCATGGAGCAGGGACTCACCTGTCACCTCGTCATTGTAGACTGCCTGCATCATCAGCTGGGGGTTTTGGACACAGTCGATGATGCCCAACAGTGTCCGTGTCAGGCGCAGCAGCTCGCTGAAGCTGTAGAAGCCGAAGTAGATGAGGTTGTGGGCAAGGCTGACAACCTAGGGAAGGACAAGGCAACTCCAGACCTTGCTGTGCTCAGAAAACAAACATGGTGGAGAGGGATACCAGCATGGCCACCCTCCTTGCAGAGGCAGTTGCAGCCAAACCGTGTTGCATCCTGCAACGTGCCGGTGATGCCAGCAAGTCCCGCACCTCAAAGGTGAGCTTGTTCTTCTCCTCATTGGCGAAGGGCACAGCCTCGCTCACCACGTTGTTGAGGTAGTCCTCCACAAACTCCATGGTGCTGGCAAACTTGTTCTTCTTGTCGTCACGTGAAGCATTGAGGTTGGAGTCATAGCTGCAAGGGGAGGTGGTGGGCCTGAGCTGGCTGGCAGCGAGTCTCCTCGCACCAGGCCTGGAGAGAGCACTGTCCAGGCTCATGCTGAACCATCATGACCAGAAGTGATGCTCATGACTGACGGAGCCCATTTCCTTCTGAAGGCTGAGACCTGCCAAATTCACTCCACAAATGCCCCGCTCCCAGTCCCTTCTAAAGCCAGGCCCTACACTGGATAGTATCTGTCATCCCACCTCCTGCCCTGTCCCTCAAAGCCACTACAAGCCCGAATGTATCTCACTCTTTGATTGTGATGGCTGTGGGGATCTCAGTCCAGAGCCGTGCAAACTTCACAGGCATCACCAGCTCCTGGGGATCCCTGTCCACATGCACGTGCAACATGAGGTGGCAGAAGGACGCCCGGAGATCGAAGGGCAGCATCTCATCTGCCATGCAGAGGAAGATCAGGTCCACACCCAGCTGCTGGGAGATCTCCTTGATGGCCAAGTACTGGCGATCCAGGCACATGCGGGCAAAGAGCTTCAGCTGGTACCTGCCCAGGGATGAGGGGGAGAGGGAGTGAGGCCATGCAACCCTTACACTCTCACCTGGAGAGAAGATGCCGCTGGATCATCACCTGTAGTAGCTGAGGACATTCTCGTCATGGGCATTGCCAGCCCGGGCCTCCTGCGCCAGCTGCCGGATGCTTTTCTCATGATGGTCATTGTTCTTGTCCGTCCAGGTGAGCCAGACCTCCTCCTCCGAGTACTCGATGCTCAGGTACTCGTGGGTCTGGGACATTTCCTTCACTGGCCTCAGCCTAGGACAGAAGAGGGGTAGAACTGGAGATGTTCCCATGGATGAGGAGCAGCTGCACCTCGAGGGGTGATGGAGGTTTTACCAGGGCACTGAGGGAGCTGGTGGAAGACAGAGCCAGGCACCAAACCTTGATCATGGAAAAGCTCTCCCCTTGACTACTCACTCGGTTTTGATGAGGATGTCACTGTTCTTCGGGTCCAGCACGCACTTGCAGATCAGCTCCTGGGTGACGGGGATGGCAATGTGGTTGGACACGCAGAGGTCTGAGAGGTAGTCCAAAAACCTGCAGAGCAGAGACAGCTTGCTGTGAAAGGGAGGCCCATAGGGGCTCTCTCCACCTCTGGTGGGGGCACATCCCACCCACCACGAAGCACAAAGCTCATCGGACTTTCTGGGCACGCACCGTGGCTCGCGGTTCTTGCGCACCAGGCTGACGAAGGTCTCCACCTCTGTCTTCGTGATATGCTTCTCCAGCAGCTTGCGGTTGTTGTGCAGCAAGGCTGTGATGGTGTCCTCAGCCAGGATGTCGTAGCCGATCTGAGACTGCATCATGCCAAACTGCTTGGCAATGTGCTCCTGGAGTGGGCAGAGAGGTGGTGAGGACGTGGGGCTGAGTGTCGGGGTCTGGCTACGTCCCCCCCTGCCCCACAAAGACCCCAGCAGACCCCTCAGGTCTTTGCAACACATGGTGGGATGGGGGCTTCCCCAGTCACCCTCCATGCACCTGGTTCTTGCGATAGTCCTCCTGGGAGTGCCGGAGCACGCGGTAGCACAGCCGGAACATGTACTGGTAGGGAGCGTTCTTCTGGTCTGACAGCTCTTCCAGCCGCACCAGGGGCCCTTCTCCACCCTTGTCCTTGAAGGGGGCTTTCAGGATCCCAAAGATCTGCCCAAAAGCAGAGATGATAAGTGTTGTGTCTCTCTCTACACCATCACCCTCATGCACAGCTGGACACCCTCATGCACAGCTGGGCACCCTCATGCACAGCTGTGCTTGCCAGGAGGGCTTGGTGCACCACTAGGGCATGAGCTGGAGACCATCTACACCTCCTCCATGGGGTTTTCCAGATCTTCAGCATGGCCCTGGGCAGAACAGAACACCTCTGCAGGAACTCAACCTTGCTCAGATGCAGGGCCCCAGGGCCCCTCACCTGCTTCAGGATGTTCTGCTCCCTCATCAGCTTCTGCCGCTCCCTGTTGGGCTTGGTCACCACGATGTCCAGCACATTCTGGCCATTGTTGGGGACATCACTGACGAAAAACACCAAGTCCTCCAGCAGCTGGATCACGAACCTGCAAAGGGGCATGGTGGAAGCAGGGTGGTGGGACTCAGCGGTCAGGGGGGCGATGGACCCCAGACTATGGTCCCTGCAATGATGCTGGCACATTTTGAAGGACCAAGAAGCCCACGTTTGGGGCTCAAAAGACTGCCAGGGAAGCTGCTGGTCAACGCTCCCCTCCCTGCTAGGAGGTTTCACAGCCCCTGTGGTTCCTAAGGAAACTATAGGTGCCAGGGTCAATGCCAGGGGCCTTTGCTCGTGATTCACACTGGGGATGTTGCATTTAATGCCCCTGCCCCCTTAGTCACCTTGACAGGACCCGTGCGGGGCGGGCTGGCAGGGCGGAAGCGGCTCGCTCTGTCCCATGGGGATCTGTGTTTGCTCAGGAAGCACCAAGAACCCACCCACCTAAAAATAATACCATGACTAACCCGGCTGCCCCTATCATGGGGCCATCTCTCAGCCCCTCGGATATTTTTCTAGTGGCAAAGGAGGGGCCGGAGCGGGGCTGAGGCGTTATCTGGTTTCCTCGCCAGGCTCCCGGGAGAAGCAGGCGTGGAGTTGGGTTGCGGGCAGGAAAGCAAGACAGTGCTGGCACCAAGACCCAGGCAGGGGCCCCATCCTGCAGCGGTGCTGGAGAGCTCTTGGAGGAGCCCAACACAGCCTCATCTCCCCAGGGAAATGACTTTTTACCTCCGGTCATTCTGGCTGAGAAAACCTTCGTTCATCTTCTCCACCACGTTGGCCAGCATTGAACTGGCGTCGTTAGCAAAGTCCAGGTCCCGAATCTCAGACACGGGCACAGAAACAATGGCGAAAGCTTCTTTGTCTTCTTTGGTGGGGCATGTGCCCAGCTGGGAAGCAACAGGGAAGCAGGATCACACAGACAGGGCAATGCCAAGCATGTCCCCACCACCCACCCCAGGTGATGTCAGTGACCCAGTTTGTCTCCATCAGAAGGACGGGGGTGGGCTCTAGGTTACTGGGATGGGCTCTAGGATGATGTCCAGCCACCTGCTTGGATCATCAGGGTACTTCAGTCCCTGGGTAAAGCCTGGATGCTGGGTGGGAAGGAGCACGTGAAGAGCTATTGGGGCACAGGGGATGGATCCACGCACGGGAGGAAGGAGCGGGGCCGTACCATGAGGCGAATGGGCCTCTCCTCATCGATGTCAATGGGCACGTTGGTGCTCTGGATCCAGGTGTTGGTGCAGAGGTGGCGCAGCCTCACGTAGGAGTTCCTGCAAATGGCACAGCATCCTGGTGAGCAAACCCAGCATGGACACGCCAGCACCCACCACCTCCCCCGGCACCCAGCAAGGCTCCCGTAAGAACAAGCTCACCAAAACTTCACACCATGCAATTAAACTTATTTCAATCCCTCCATGGCAATGCGCGCTCACATACCGCGGGACGAAGGAGTCCGTCTTCTGCAGCGTGGTAGGGTCCAGCTCGAAGAGGGAGGCGATGTCATTGCCATGGGGCACGGCCACCAGACGGTACTTGATCTTCTCGCCCGTGTTCCTGCGGCCGGCGCGGCCGCTGCCCCCCTGCACCGGGGAAAGCAGCTTTGAGCCCGGCGCAGGGCGGCCGCCCAGTCGAGCCCAGCCTCCCTGCGCACACGGCATCGGAGGAGACACGCAGTGGCTACGCTCAGAGCAGAAGCTTTTGCTCAGACATCGGGCTGAGCCTCGCAGCACAGAGATGCACGAGGGGCTGCAAGAGCACAAGCGCGGCACGAGGCACCGGAGGCACGAGGCCACCCCTTCTCCAAATCTCACCAACAGCAATGAGGAAACACCCCCTGAAAGTCCAAATCTCTCTTCTATCAGCACTTCCCCGTGGCCCTGGGGGGTCTGACATGCACCAGTACCCTTCCAACAGATTTCAGCAGGGTTCTCTCGCAAGCAGGACGTAGGGATGCTACGCTACAGTGCGGGGCGCGGGGATGCTCTGCTGGGCAGCGGGACAGGCTCCGGCCACAGCCTCGGCACCGAGCAGGACCCAGCACGGGCACAGGCTCTGCTTTGGGGCATTTCCCTGCTTTTCAGGCAAAGTTTAAGAGACGGCGTGATTTCAGGCAGCGGCAGCAGCATTTCTGCTAGCGAGGCTGCACACAGCTCACCGTGGGCGCTGCTTTGGGCTCAGCCACGTCTCCTTTATAACTTGGGTTTTCCTGAAAAGTTAAAGAGGGAGATGAAAGACAGCTATCAGTCCTCCCACTTGGTCCCAAACCCTGAGCATGGGCCATTATCTCTATTCTTGCCTTCTTCGATCACATCGCAGAGAGAGGAAACCTGCCCAGCTGGGGCTGGAGGACATGACCCGTACCCCATGCCCAGTGCTCCATCCCAGGGGAGCGGGACAGGATGAGTCCCGGGAAGCAGAGCCGGGGCTCTGTGGTGCAGCAAGATGAGCTCTTGCCATAAATTCCTCACGGCCCCAGGCTGAGGTCTCAGTGAGCAACACAAGCTGAGCAGCACCAACCCAGGATGGGGATCATTCTGTGATCTTCTTTCCTCTGCAGAAGATGTCACCTGAGTGTCTTTTGCTTTAAAGCAGCCATTTCAGAGGTATTTGATGGTTTCCATCCTGCAGGGGTGGAAGGGGCCCTGGGAGCTGCCTTTGGTTGTCTTCTGCAGCTAGGGACCACCTTTGGCATCTGGTGCACCAAGATCCCCCCAGTACATCCCTGGCAGCAGAGTGTAACAGTGTCCTTCCCTTGGTCCTGGCAGCTCATTTGTGTCATATAAACCACATTATCTAAGTGCGGAACCTCTTTTGTGCCTCTATCAGGAGGCCTTGAGCTGGCCTTAAATGGGAGCAAAAAAAAAAAAAAAAATTTGGCAAATTGTATTTCCAGTCCCAGATTTTGCCCACACCCTGCCCAGGCAAGGACAGCCCTGGATGCTGCTGTGGACTAGAGGATGGGGATGGGCAAAACTTGATAAGGAAGAGTTAAATGGAGCAGGATGAATTATCTCCTGCTTCTATTGCAGGAGGTTGCACTGCTGCAGCCACTTGTCTGGAGTGAGGAAATAAAGGACAACTCCAGCCACCCTCTCCCACCACCCTGGGCCAGAGGAGGATGGAGCCAGGGACAGCAATTTTGGCAAATGAACCCCTGCTCTGTGGGGAGGGGGATTTCAGAGAGAAAATCTTAGCCCTGCAAACAGCCGAATGATGATGCCACAGCCCCGGTGCCAACGCCTCGGAGCCGGGGAGGTCCTGGGCAGGACGGCTCCCAAAGCAAACTGGGGCCAGAGGCAATCCCGGGCATCGCCGCTCGGGCTGAGGGTGGGTGGGCACTGCCTTTGCAAGGGATGGTCCCAGCCTCTTGCTCAAGGGCAGGTCTCTGCGTCCCTCTGCTCGCCTCCTTACCTCCGCTGCCAGGTAGTTGCCTGTGGCGAGGTGCTTGAAGCGGTACAAGCCATTCCAGTGCCCAGCTCCCCCTCGGCACGGGTCGTGGTGGACCACCTGGGAGAAGCAGAGGAGAGCTCAGCTGGTGGCACGCGGGGCTGTGGGGAACGGAGACACCGTTCCTGCCTCTGAGCCTCCGCTAACCCTGGGCAAACACGCTGGTGATAAGAGCCCCAGCCTATCTCAAAGGCAGCTTCGAGCAAATACACTCGGGGCAGAGAACTCAAACACCAGTGCCCATCCACCAGCAGCCGCAGTTCCCAGTGCCCTCATGGAGCTCAAGCCTTCTGCTGGCTTTCACCAGGGCAGTCAAGCTACCAGAGGTGGAAATGTATAAAAATAACCACTGCTTCTAGCAAACCCCCTCCAGGGAACGCACGACGACCCACAGAGTACCCCGAAAGCCCACGGACACATCCCCGCCCCGCTCACCTCCACCTCCCACAGCGCGTTGGAGCTGGTGGCCGAGGTGGCCGATTGCCTCAGGGTGGTGCGGAGGAAGACGTGCAGCTTGCCTTTGTACTCATCGCAGGTGAGAAACTTCTCCTGCTCAGCATGGAAGAGCCTCACCACGTCCCCCTGGAGCAGGACAAGGTGGTGAGACCCAAAGGTGTGGCCCTCTATGAACTGACATAGCTCCTTCCGTGAGCCCCCGACCCTGCAAGGGGATGGGATCTCCCCTGTATGTGGTCCAGAGCAGAGCTCTTAGCCATGGCATGGCAGGAGCTTGGGCATTGCAGGGTACCGCCACCTCTTCCAGTCCTACCTACCTGAGCTGTGCTAAAACCTGCTTCTGGCAGCAGAAACGCTTCTCTGAACCCAGGGAAGGGCACTTTGAACGGGCACGGGGCACCTTGTACTCCGCAATGCCATCACTCCCATTACTCGTGCAACGCTGCTTCCCCTCCCCAGGCTGTCAAATGGGTCCAAAGTCACTATTTTACACCCCTGGAGCGCGCAGAAGCTCCACTCCCCAATGTGTTTAAGGCATTAAAGCCCCAGGAAGGAGGATGCAGTGGATGCGGGAAGCTGGGGGGATAAGTTCGGCGCCTGGGGACGAGGGTCTGTAAGATCATAACAATCAATATCCATCCAGCTGCTTCCTGGAGGACCTCAGCCCTGAACAATAGCTCTGCAGGGAAAGTTCCTTTCCCAGGCAACAGCCAGCCCTGCTGCAGAGCTAAACAGCCAAAAATTGTCCTCACAGCTAGAAGCCACCGCTGGCACCATGTGTGCCTGGTATTGTCCTTGAAAGCCAATTTAATACAATAAAGCGGTGGATAATTTCATGACCCTCTGCGTACCTGCTGCCAGCAGATACTAAAATAGCCAATTCTAGCTTGCTGTTAAGTTCTCCAAGTGATTAATTCTCCTGTAAATTAAGGCCCTTAAGGCAGGATCCCTTTCCTCTGCCCCTGTCACACAGCCAAATGGCTGTTCCCATGTCCTGCCCCAGCAGGGGACCAGGGGCAGGTCCCCAGAGCCCACCCCAGAGCTGGCCACCAACCCTCCTTCCTTACCCCTTTCAGCACTTCCTCCATGTGGTCACAGAACTGCATGAAGAGGTTGATTTTCCAGCTGGTGTTACAATTGACCGAGTTCACCTAAGGAGCAAGAGAGCGAGGTCACGATCCCTGGGATAAGGGAAAGAAAGGAAGAAAAGGGAAAAAAACCCAACCAGGCAGCCCAGCCTCCTCGTACCTCCTTGCAGCCGGCGTTGTCAGCAAGCTCGTAGTTGCTGGCGTGCAGCGGCTGCCCGGCGTTGACGGGGTTCAGGATGACTTTGTCTCCCACGACTACCTGGGGAGCACAATGGGAAAGAGGGGAGCGAGGATGAGACCAGGCGCCTGGTGAGGAGATGAGCCCTGGCAGGCAGCACACACGGTGCCTTCTGCACATCTTTCGTTAGGGACTTCTTGGCCCCGTGCTCACGTTATCTCCGTTGCTCCTCAGCTTCCAGAAGGGCTGGATGAAGAGCCAGGATCCCTCGTTGCCGGTGGCATCCAGCGTCACCCGCATGGCGTTTTTCTCAAGCAGGGCTGGCAGCCGCTTGTTCACCGTCAAGTACTTGTTGCTTTTCATGTGGAGGAGCTGGAAAAGAAAATGTCGGGGTGAGCTGTGGCAGAACAGCCCCTGCGGTCCCCAGGCTTGTCATTCCCCAGAGCGAGCGCCCGTACCTGTATGACGCTGCCGTACTTCACCACGTCTCCATGAACTTTCTTGTTCTCCGTCTCGTTCTGCTTCTGCTCCATCTGGGCTGCATGCTGAACATTGGAAGGAGAAGAGCTCAGTGTAACAGTCCCAGATGGGCCACCTGCACCCTCAGCTGTCAGGAGGATGGGATGGGATGGGATGCAGCATCAGCATCCCTCTGTTCCCAAGATAACATGGGCCAGAGCTACAATATAGAACATTTTGGGTAGGAAGGGACCTTTCAAGCTCATCTCATCCAACCCCCCTGTGCTGAGCAGGGACATCTGCAACTCGAGCAGGTTGCTCAGAGCCCCGGCCAACCTCACCTGCAATGGTGCCAGGGATGGGGCAGCCACCACCTCTCTGGGCAACCTGGGACAGGGGCTCAGCACCCTCAGCACAAAAATATCTCCCTTCTTACTCATCTAAATCTCCCTCTTTTAGTTTAAACCCATCACCCCTTGTCCTATCCCAACAGCCCCTGCTCAAAAGTCTGTCTCCATCTTTCTGACAGGCCCCTTGAAGCACTGAAAGGCTGCAATAAAGTCTCTGTGGAAACATAGTTCCCAGGATCTGAGAGCTCAACCTGGGACCATGTTGTGGCCCTGAGCATCCATATAAATTCCATGTGACCTTTAAACAGAGGACTTAAATATTAGGACAGGGACAAAACAGCACCAAAATTCCCCCCAAACCCCAGCAGGCCTTATGGGGCAGCACCAAAAGGGGACTGTCTGCATGGGCCAGGGGCTGGGACAATGCACCCATCTCAGCCCCACAGCAGCAGGGCCGTGGGGACCAGGGGCTCCCGGCAGCATCAAGACCAAAAAGCAAAAGGCACCGATGCTGGCAGTGCCGTGCCCAGAGCCAGCTGCAGGTCCAGACCTGCTGCAGATGTGGCAGGATGGGTCCCCACCAGCCAAGATGCCCCAAGAGCAGATTGCTCAGCACCACTCGCAGCCCCTCTCTCCAAAACCACAGGCATTTTCCATGTGGTTGCTCTGGCAGTTGGAGCCATGTCAACATCCGAGGAGCAAGATCTTGCTCCCACAGCAGATCTGTCTGGGAACGGTGAGGGAGTGCCAACCTGGGCAGCACCAGCCTGGGCAGCGCCAGCCCAGCGCTCCTCAATAGCTGCAGGGGAAACAGTGGTGAGGGATGGAGCTGGGAGACCATCTACCCTTTGCCATTCTGCTTTCACCATCTTTCACTTGAGAGCAGAAGGAACTGGGAAACAGCAGGAATTGTGGCTCTGCACTGGGATGATGGGGCAGACAGTCCGTGAATACCCTAGCAGGCGACACCAGGGCTTTGAACATGTCTGGCACATGTTGTGACAGCACAAACGCTTTGTTCTTTTGAAGGCTGCCACCACTTTCATTAACGTTCCTTCCCCACGCAGCTCTGGGTGCCACCTGAGGACGGGAGCCCTTTGGTGGCGGCTGCTGCCATTGGGAAAACAAGCCTGCTGCCAAGAAATCCTGCGCCGATGCGGAGCTGGGAGTTCACCAACAGCCCCATGGAGCAACACAGTGAGAGATCCGGCACCACGGCACGTCCTAAATCTGCGTCCAGATCTGAGCTCCTCCCTTGCCGAAAGCCAGCGGTGCTGGGAGTGGGAACCAGCTGCCCTGAGCACGCAAACCCATAGGCACGGATGTTCCCAGCCTGTCCCTCAGATGGGATGGAGTTGGTCCCCAGGTCGTGGCAGGATGGGCTGTCAGGGATGCACAGAGGGGTGGGCAGCCCCAGAGGGTGCAGGGAGGATGGGGAGACATCAGCAGAGTAGAGCGAGAGCCTCCATGGTACATGTGCACTGCATCTGGCCCAACTACAATTAGTCAGCCGAGAAAACACCAAGCCTTGAACCCACTTAAAAACAACAGTGCAAGAGCACAAGCTTAGAAAGGCAACCGTGAGCATCGCGGATGGCTGGGCAGGGTTTCTCCACTCGGGACCTGGGCTGCTTCTGCTACAATACATTATCTCCGTGGGTTGGAAGATGTTTTCAGCCTGTGGGAGATGCTGATAAATCACAGCCTGGAGCCCAGCGTCCTGCCAGGAGGTCCAGGGGCTTTGCGGGAGCCTGGGCAGTGCTTTGCAGAGAGCTCCCTCCCTGCCTGGGCTCCCCCGGCGCCCAGCTCCAGACGTGAAGGAGCATTTGCCAAAAGGGCAACACCGGGAGCAGCGGAAAGGAGCAAGGAAATGACAGGATCTCTTTAAGACAACTCTTGACCAAGTTGCAATCAATCAGGCTCAGAAATGAGCCTCTCTGTCCAGCCGTGGCCAGTACAGCTGTTGACATTGCAAGTTACAGTCTAACTGGAACAGGAAAATGATATTTCCACAGGCCAGCAACCACGGACGGCTGGACCTGGCAGGAGGCACCAACCTTGTCCTGACATCTCCGAACAAAGCTGGGACGCCCTGTCCGGACACTGCATCAGTCTTCGCTCCCCAGAGGCAAAACTAGGGGACCGGTGGGGCTGGGCTTGAAGCCTGATGAGATGATTTAATGAATCTCTCCTGAGCTTCGGTTTTATGAATCATCCTCGGGGCCTCGCCAGCTGTCTGAGGCGATTATGCAATGTTTAACATGGGCCTTTTCCAAGCCTCATGGAAGTCAACAGGAGCCTTTCTCTTCCACAGCCCTTTGGAGCAAGTCCTGGCCACAGCTCCCTCCTCCATGCCAGGCACCCCTGGGTGCTGCCAGGCTCTGCTCACAGAACACCTCTGCCTGCTCTGCCACGGGCTCCTCTGCACAAGGAGCATGCGAAGGGCTGAGATAGCAAAGGCTGGGCATGGCAGCGAGGATGGAAAGGCAGGTGGACATTGCCTCTCATCCCAAAACCAGCATTGCTGCCCTCCCTTCCTGTCCCCACCTGCTCAGTCCCCTGGATCCTTCTCTGCAGGTCTTCCCTGGGACATCCTCCTTGCACTGGGAGCAACAAAATCATCTGTAGCTCCTTGGTCACTGCTGTATTCACCCTGTGCTGTCATGGTGTGGACTGAGCATGGCCACGCCACACTGCCCAGGGCTCCCCACTGCACCAAGAACACATGTACAGGAATGGCATGGAAGCAAAGGAGCCATCAGGAGCCTGTGGCAGGATCTAAGGTGCAATTGCCTCTTGCTTCTGAGGCCAGATAAGAGCATCTCGGGAGAAGGGTAACCCAGGGTGGAGCATGTATCTCTGGGGGCTTGGCCATCCAGGGACCACAACCCTCAGGCAGCACAAAGCACCTTACAGAGCTCCTGTCTCAGCCCCCTTATTAGACACCACATGCCAGGATGAAGTAAGATTAGTCATGATGGCTACAGGAGATGTTCCTCTGGGAAAGGTGGCTGTGGCTAACCGTCCATGGTGAGGGGAGGGTGGTGGGACAGGAGACAACAGAGCTGAGCAGAGGGACACCTTGAGGACAGCAAAACCCAGGGCAGGTCCTAGCCTCCATGCAGGCTGTTTTCTGGGAAGCAAAACACACCAGGATTTGGACGGCAAGAGGTTTGGATGTTACCACCCAACCAATCAACCAGCCCACCCACGGGGACTGTCCACTCTCGGAAGGACGGTCCCTCGCTCCTACTCACCTGGAGCTTCTGCAGCAGCACCACATCTGCAATCTTCTCCTTGTCCTGCTTGGTTTGCTTGGCCTTCCAGTACTGCTTCTGGGCAGAGTAGCGGTTCATGGGACATACTTTGAAGAGGCAATCTGCGAGGAGAGGAAGGCAAGCATGAGGCTGCAGCACCAGCCACCAGCATGTCCCCAGTGGGGCCAGCATCACGGAGGGGCAGGAGCGAGCGGTCCTCTAGGACACTGCTCCTGTGCCAGCAGCATCACTGGGAGATGGTCCTAACCCATCACAAGCCCATCTGCTGCTGGGGGGTCCAAGGGAGGCATGGCCAGGACTGGTGGAGGGTCACGTCACCATGTATTATGCCAGCGGCTCAGCTTCAAATCAGGGTAAATGATGAGTCCAGGAGTGACTCCACTTCTTGGACTCGTGATTAGAAGTGTTCCCATCGGAAAGGGCTGTGCAATTTTCGAAGGAAAATTTCAGGGGGGAGAAAAATACTGACAAAGCCCAGCTGTACCAAAAGGAGAGGATCCCATCGGGAGGGAGGGAGGGAGTGGGGGAAGCAGGAGGACACAGGCGCTGTGAGGCCAGGACATGAGCAGACATCTCCAGGTCTCCTTTGTCACCCTCTCCACTGCCCTCCCTGAGCCAGCAGGACCACGGGATGCTGCCCGTTGGTGGCTGTGCCGTCAGGATACGCCAGTTTTGCCAACACGCTGCTGCTCTCCCGCAGCTGCTCCCGGGGAGCCTTCATCCCCAGCGCTGGAAGCTACGAGCCAGCGCTCCTATAATCTGTCTGTCAACAGCTGCTTCTCCAGTCCTGAAAGAAACGCTTTGGGGACCTGGGGGCAGAGGTTTGCATCCCAGGTCCTCCACACACTTGCAGGGTAACCGTGCTCTGCAGATTGCCCTAATTTGCCTGGTTTTCCTCAGGCTGCTGTGGCCAGGATGGTAGGGGGAGGCAGAAAGTGTGGACACCCAGATCCAGGAATTGAAGCCCAAGAACAGATTCCTGGGGACAAGGAGGCACTTACACCCCCCAAACCCTCGTTCAGGGCTGGGAGCTGGATGGGGCGAGGGCAGGAAGGGCTCTACAGCCTGGATCACCCTCATTATGCCTGAAATAGCAGCCTAGAAACTTCAGACACAAAAAAGCAAAAGAATCACTTCCATCTCTGGCCCAGGTCCCGAGTCGCTGGCAAGCACGTATTTATTTACCTGGGAGTGACGAACAAACAAGTGCAGAGCACAGTTCTCACCGGCTCGGGCTGCTGGGAGGAGGCCAAGTTTCACATTTCGTTTGGTAGGTCTATTTGCTAACGGCACATCCCATGCCACGGGGGCCGTGACACCGGGTTTTTAATGGGGGACAAGAGCAGAGCCGGTGCCATGCCCAGCTGCCTTCTCCCACTGCCCCTGAGCAGGGCTTCAGCAACACCCAGGCCACCTGCAGCACCTTAAGTCCTTTTCATTAAATTGCTCACTAGGCTGCAGAAGGACCTGGGAGAAAGTAGAAACCTGCGGGGTGGGGGGTTAGTTCAATCAATGGCAGCTCTTCAGAGATAGGTGCAAATCAAACCCCTGGCTCCAAGCAGGCCCTGCCTGATATCCCCGTCTCTGTACTAAGCCTTGTTTTGCAAGGAGGGAAACTGAGGCACGGAGTTGTTTGCACACAGAAAATCTCCAGCAAAGCTCGTGCTGGAAGGTGGAGATGTTGGCAGCTCAAGCATGGGCAACTTTTTGCAAGATGGGTGGGAAAGAGGGAAACTGAGGAAAGCTCCTGGTGAGGGCAACCCATCAGAGTGATGCTCGGCCGACCTGCCATGACCCAGCACGGCCCCGGAGGCAAAACCTCCCGTAAACCCACAGGATAGTGGGATCGGGGCATTGCCACGGAGGCAAAACCTCCTGTAAACCCCCAGGGCAGCGGGATAGGGGCGTTTTGGGCAGCAGCACAGCGGGGGCTCGCTGGCCCTGCAGCCACCGCGGCGCCTGCTCAGCGCAGGATGGAAGCGCTTTATTTGCTTTTTCCCTGACGTGCCTGAACGCAGGGCTGGGAAGAGCCTTAGGGAGGAAAAGAAACCGCAAAGAAAAGCAAATAACTGAGAGGTGCCAGGCGTATCTCGGAAGACCGAGCCCCGGTGAGATGCAGGCGTCCCTCGCCGCAGGGACCAGCTCCTGGGTGGGTTTGGGCATTTCCAAAAAGCCATTTGGACCTGACTGTGGGAGAAGGGTCCTGTTTCCCCACCGGGAAGCTGAGCTGGGCCCTGGCATGACCCGCGTGTGTCTCACAGCAGAGCAGGATAGGGCAGGGTCCGGCCACAGGATATGGGGACGGCAACAGCACATGAAAATCCTCTTAAGCCTCTTGCTGCTGTCGCAGGGAAACAGCAGCAGGCCGTTGTTTTTACCTCCCTCGCGGTGATAGCTATCGAGGAGGCAGACTGCGACTTTTCCGGCCATTAAAACAAGCGGCTGGATATCCTGATAGGGTTTGCATGGAGCAGGGCCGAGTCTAGACCAGACCTTCGCCTGGAAAAGAGATTCAACACCCGCCCGTGTCCAGGCAGGGAGATGCTGTGGCTGCTGGGACGAGGTTTGCACCAGCCACCCCATGGCTGCTTCCAGCTCTTCCCATCCAGCCCCAGGTGAAAGTCCACCAACGTCCGGGAACGGGACGGCTCCCCAGGCTGTGCAGGGCTGTGGGACTTCGGGGAGTTGTCAGATGGCTTGTTAATCAGCCTCGTGTACAAATTAGCAGCAATGTCTCCCATGGAGATGGGGGTCATCGCTCCCTCAGAGCAGAAGGGTGCCTGCACTGCACCTCGCTGAGGGAGGTTAAAGGGTAAATGAGAGAGAAAAAGGTGGAGGCACAAAGCGGCATGCGGAACCAATACTTTTTAAAGATATTTTTTTAAAAGGGGGCCTGAAATTACAGCAGCTGGGATTAAAGGAAGGGCTGCCCTAAACCAATCCTCAAATCCAGCAACGCAGTCACTGGTGAGGGGAAACTTCACAGCTCTATGTACACTCCCCATCCACACACTCCGTGCACCGGGCACTCAAACCCAGCCAGGATGCTCTCTGGGACACGGCCCTTCCCCTGCATTCTGCAGCGTGCCGAGCACACGGGACTGCCAGGCACCAAACCAGCGTTTCCCAGGCAGGTGCCACATAGGGCAGGGATGTGATCCCCTGGGCTCAGCGCAGCCCTTTGCTCCCTGGGGAGCCCGAAGGTTGAGGCCACCTCACTGGCCAGCCCCAGGGCTTGCAAACTGGGGAAGCAGGAGGCACAATCTGCTTTTCCTGGGGGCCTGCCTTGGATTCTCCAGACTGTTTCCACAAGCCAGGAGCTGCCCCAACTTCCACTGACTCATCCCCTTGTCCGCCTGGACCTGGCCGTGGCTGCCCGCTCCTGCCTGGAGCTGCCCCTTGCCCAAATGGGAAATAACGAGCGTGGCCCCAAGTGCTGGAGGCAACGACGCAGCCTAAAACTTGACAGCCAAGGACAGATCGGGATTTACGGTCTCTCCCTAAACCCTGCCTGCCTCGTAAATGGGTGGCTTAATCCCTTGGCTCTCTCTGAGGTGCAGCCAAGCACGGCAGATGTAATTAGTGCCAAGTGCTAACAGGCTCACCGTGAAATAGTCTCAGCTTTGAGAGGATGGTTCCCAGCCACCCGTGCTCCTTAAGACTGGGCTAAGAGGTCCCATGGACCATCCCACCATGGAGGTGGTTCCAATGAATGCTCTTAGATGCAAAAAAGGAGGGTGAGCGGTTTGGCCAAGCTGCAGAAACAAGGCTGTGGAGGCTGACTGAGAGCTCTCCAGGCTCCTTTGTAAAGGACAAGCAGCACCTCCCAGTCCCAGACTAGCTGGGATAGCTGGGACCCAGGTCCATCCCTGGCACAGATGATGGGGGCCAGCATCACCCCCGAGGCTGCTGACTGCAGCGATGGAGCTGCCCCAGTCTGGCCCCAGTCTCACCTCGAAACTTCTTGGGCGGGTTGTCCAGGTCACCAGCAGCCGGCTCCACCACGCACCGATCATCCACCAGCCTGCGCGGGGACGAAAAGCAGGAGCAGGGTGTCAGCAACAACGAGACGACAGCGAGGCCCGAGTGAGCAGAGCAGCTTTGCCACAAACCACAGCGCTGCACCGCTGTCACCTGCCCGGAGCAACAACATCAAAAGCTGCATCTCCTGTTTCCCACCCGTTTGCACTCTATAAATATTTAGCACGACAACACTCGCCTCCTGGAGCAAGCAGCTGCTCTTGGGCTCTTGCTCCAAACACGTCGCCCCTTGTTCTCCACCACCCACCATTTCTTTGATGGGCGTTTTTCATCCCAGTCCCTTGGGGTAAATAGTGACGGCTACAAACCGACACCAAAACACACGGTATTTTGTGTCGGCTGCAGTCCCAGGCCCTTTGCTCAGCGACCCATGCAGGAGGTTCTGATGCCCACGTCTCACCAGAGCAAATCCTGCCTTGGCCAGCTCCCGGCTGAGCTGGATCCATCCCCCAGCACGGTGCACTGGTTTGTGGTGTTATTTCACTGTTAATCTGGCAAAAATGTGATAAATTGAACTTCCATTCAATGGTTCTCCTCTGATGGGAGCTCACCCCACTGGGACACGGAGGGTGTAGCTGCTGCGGCTGGAGGTGGCAGGGGCCCCTAAAACTCAATTATTAGTTATTATCTGATCAGAGGTGCTGGCTCTGCCCATCAGATGCAAAGGGCTGGGTGGCTCCTCCCTGCCCACGTCTTTGTTTTCCCAACATTGAGCAAAATCCCGCAGGGTTGGCCTTGGGTGCTGACCTGATTCACGGATGGATGGGATGTTGCTTCTCAAAGTTACCAAGATGAGCAAAGCATAACCCAGCATGAGGTTCTGCTCGGCACCCAAAGCACAGAGGGACGAGGATCGCCCAAGGGGTTCACAGCACCAGGGGCCACCCGGAGCTCTCCACACAGCCCGTGAGGCTTTCAAGGGAACTCGGTGCTCCAGCAAGACAGGCTGTACCCGCTCGCCTGCTTTCTCCCAGCCCCTGGGAAGTGATGCAGCCACAGAAACTACGCTCCTGCCCCGGGCGAGGAAGTGTGAAGCGTGTCCCCACCTGCGGAGGCTGAATTCAGGCAGCCAGTGAGATCGCGAGCGGATGCAGGAATCCAGGGATGCACCCACAGTGCCATCCCGGGAGGGAGCATCCATCATCGGGACAGCTCTGTCCTGTCCCGGGGCAATCTGGACAAACGAGGCGCGTGCACGTGGCACAGCAGCAAAGGGCACCGTGGAGCCCGTGCCATCCCCTCTGCTCCCCAAGGGACCCTCAACCCCCCCGACCCCACCAAACCAACCAGCCAAAACAGCACTGGAAATGAACATCCTGCGCTGCGAAGGGTTGGCAAAAGATCCAGTTATCCCGGCAGATCCAGCCTCCTTCCTCTGGCCCAGCCGCTCTCTGGAGGAGGGGGAAATTCCTTTCAATAGCTCGGCAGAGAGGAATTTGGCCTCGGCGCTGATGGATTGGGACCCCAGGGACCCCAGCGCTGCTGCGTCCTTGGCGGGGGCTGGCAGGGTGCTCCCCACAGCCAGAGCCTGCCCCCACCACCACCTCCCCGCTCTCCTGAAAGCTCCCCAGGCTGGGGGAGATTAACCTTAGATTTCAACTAAAGAGAGAGAAGCAATTTCTCTAACACTTTTGGTGGCAGCAGAAGCTTAAAAAGAATGAGCAAAGACCTAGAAGATTGTAGAAAAGCCCTAAAACCCAGAGTGAGTTGTTCACCGAACAAACCTGGGCTTTGCAACCACTCGTGGTGGGCAGCACGGGGGGTTTGGGCTCCCGCCCGGGGCCTGCCCAAACACAACGCCTTTCCATGGGCCATGACAGCAGGGAAGCAGTCAGCCATGTTCCCCAACTCCTGCAGAGCCTCCGCAGGGCAGGAAAAGAGGGAAAGTGGGGAAAACCAGAGCAGAGGCAGCTGCAGACAGGGGCTGAACCACCCGTCTCAGCCCGCAGGAGATATGCAAAGCCTCAGCCCAGCCCTGGTGCCAATTGTAGGTGGTTTTGGTTTCTATTACTATTATTTTAGTGGGGGATAGGAAGGAACAAACATTTTCAATGGGAGCAAAGACCACTGAGGACTGAGCCCCGAGCACCCCACATTCATGGAGTGAAGCACCAACCTTGGGCGCACACCCAGCTCCCACCCGTGCCTACAAAAACAGAGGGCCTAGATCACCTGTGCGCTTTAAAAAATAAAAACCCTCCATTGCCATGGCAAGGGATCTCCAAGGAAGCTCCTGGCCCACTCAGTGCCGAAGTAAATGGCAACGGGAGCTTCCCACCCACAGCAGCTCTGCCCGCAGCACCTGCCTGCCACTTCCCCCTGCCCAGCGTTACCGCTCCACTGGGCAGGATTAGAGACAGTGACCTGCTGGAAGTCTTAATTAGTTAATGATCTCGGGGCGGTTTCAGAATCTTTAATCCTAGGATTACACGCTCTGCAGGAATGCAAAGTGTTATTTCTATTAAACTGATACTCTGGACTAACACTCTCGGGCTGAAAATGGCTGAAAACCAAAGGATTCTGACAAGGGTGGACGTGAGTCACCTGGGCGACTGCTGGGGCCAGGACAGGCTTCCACTAATAACCAGCATTATCGCAGCGGGATGGGGCAAATCGAAGTTCCCTCTGCTATTAGAGCAGTGGGGATGCGCGGGCGCTCGCTGCCGAGCTACGGGGAGGACGCCGGGCAGGCGGAGGGCAGCTTTCATTTCCCAGGTGTTAATGAGAAAACAGGCTGCTGGCCTCCGAGCACCTGGAGGAAGATCCTGAATGCACGGATGAAACCTTCACGCTTTGCCTTTCCATATTACCCCCGGGGAGCGCGAGGGGCCGGATGCTGTGTGTGGACGAGCCTGTTGCCCGCAGCTCGGCAAGCATCTGGATAGTTTTAAGCCGTGCAAGTAATCGCTGTGGTTCCAGCGGGGCTTTCTGTGCGCTTGAAAACATCGAGCACAAAGTGATTCCCTGGCCCGGGGCCAGCGGGCTTTGGCCTCGTCCGAGGCAAAGCCTTCGCCGGAGGTCAAGGGGGAAAAGCGGCTCGTCCAGCGTTGCAATCCACGGCAGCCGGACACCCCGAGCCTCCCCGGGGACGGCAGCCAGCTGGGGCTGACGTGGAGGCATCGCTGAACCTGGGCTGCGGAAGAGAAGAGAGCCTTCCCCGCAATGCTGAGGGGAGCTCCGGCATGCTGTGGTCCAGGGGTGCATGGGGAAGGGGTGTTCTGGGAGAAAAGGAGCCCCAACCCAGGCAGGAGCACCCCACAGCAAAGGCCACCAACTTCTGGAGGTGAGGAGGAGGAGGAGAGTTCACTGTTGGCAACAGGATCAGGTCAGCCCCTCTAGCTCGGGGTGCAGGATGGGTGCTGAGCCCACAGGGAAGAATAAAAACAAATTGAGTGATTGTAGGGCAGCCACAAAAATGCAGCTTTTTCCCCACCATCCCAGTGCCGGGAGGAGGAAGGTGCTCTTGGCCTCGCATGCTCTCCTCCCCGCAGAGACAAGTTCGCCCTGACCCAGCGGAGCTGGAGTTACCCTTTAACCAGCTGCGTTTCCCTGAACTGCTCCACCCTGCAAATCCACCTGCAATCACAATTACAGCTCCCAAACATGTTATTTCACCTTAAACAGCCAACTGCCATGCAGCAGGTTTGCCACCAGCCCTTCCCCTCTGCAAGCCCATAGTGCTGGGAACCCCCTGGGGATGGCAAGGGTGGGGTCACACATCCCCTGGCAAGCAGAAGCACCCACACGGCATTTCTACTCTTCTCTAGCTCCAGCCACTCAGTGTTGGCTTATCAGGGACACAAGATAAGCTGGGGTCACTCATGACAGTGGCATCTGCCAGGGCTCACAGCATCACCCCATCCATCATGCCGGAGCAGTAACCACATCAAGGTCGCGGAGCTCCTCTCCCTGCTTGGCCACTGGTTCATCAAGGTCTGGGAGCTGCTTTCGCTGTTTGGCCATTGGTTGGCTCAGCCTGGATGATCTCCACAGGGCACTTCACATTAGCGGCTTTTCCTCCCATCCCAGACCCGTTCCAGAAGTTCCTCTCACCCAGCACAGATCTCCCAGGAGTTACCAGCAATAGTCCCTAAGCAGCAAAGTGGCTGCAATACAAGCTCCCCATGGTGGGGTGCGGTGCCCTGGAGAAACTGCTGCTCAGCACCAACCCCACATCCCTGACCCATGCTGCTGCTTTTGTCCCGAAACCTCCTCCTTTAGCATTTGAGCTAGTTTGGGTATGTTGGCTCGGTGTTCTTCCCCAGCCCAGCACTGGAGCGCGCTCCCCACCCCTCGGCGGGATGTTTTTCCTCCTTAAGAGCAGACGCCCGCTGAGGAGAAGGTGTGCGAGGGGAAGGGTTTGTGCCCAGGGGCCTTCAACAGTGCAACTGGGGGGACTGGGAGCAGAGGAGGCTCAGCCGGGGGCTGTGGGGCTCTCCCCACCTCCGTCACTTGTCCCATCCACCATCCTCGGCAAGTTCCCTCTACAAAAGGAGAAAAGCACTTCAAAAAATGAATTCAAACAAAATAGAGACTTAAGTGTTAATAAGGGGCCAGATTCGGCTTCCTTGCTTCTTTTCAAGGTACCCTACTGACTGTGGGACACCGGCCTGAAGAGCAGGACGGGTCCAGCCCCCAGGTACCCCCTGCACCAGGGCTCACGGGAAAGCCGCTGCTTTTGTGAGAGCACCCAGTGCCCCATGTGCTGGCCCAGTCCAAAATTAGACCCTTCCCAGCCCATTTCCTCACAGAGTAGGGCAGGGCTTCATGCGGGGCTCCCACACTCGCTGCTTCTGGGTAATGGGTGACTGGGAGCATCACCAGTGACAAAGCACTGGGGTAAATGGGTTTAAGGCGAAACATGAGCTACAGCAGAGCCACGCAGGAGGAAGCATCCACAGCGCACACCTCACCTCCTTCCCCAAGCTCTTGTCAGACCCTTCTCCTCTTCCTCAGACTCTTCTCCTCTTCCTCAAACCCTTCTCCTCTTTCTCAGCCTCTCCGGGCATTTTGTAAACGTAGCTACGGAGGAGCTTGGTGCAAGCAGCTCCAACTTCGCTGCACCTCCCACCAGCAGAACATCCCGAGCACAGACAGACAGAGCCCCATGTTCCCCCCGGCACCGCCTGTAAGCACCACCAGGTTGGTATTTACTTGACTTTCACACCCACATCAGCCAGGACACCCCAGAGACACCAGCAGCTCTCAGGAGGAGCTCACTGCCCTGCTGGGACGCTGGCACGGGGATGTCACAGCACCGGCACGTTGGGGTTCATCCCACTGGTGACCAGCACCTGGAGATATTTCATATCGTCCCGTATAAACAGAGGATCCCACCACAGATGCCCAGTGATCCCACAGCCAAGACCAGTCCCTCTGGAAGGATGGAGGGAGAGCTTTGGGCAGGGTGCTCAGCTGGGCACCCAGCACAGGGCTCTTTGCCTTGCAAATGAGCTAAATAAGGTCCCAAGCTGTGGCAGGAGGGCTAGGGAGAAGCACTCTCGGTGAGTCACCCAGCCCTTTATCGAAGGAGTGATTTAAGGTGTGGTTGGGTCTCCCAGGTGGTGGGGCACAAGGGAAAACAATTTCAGAGGGCGGGAAACAACCAAGAGAAAGCAGAACCCCAGGAAAACGGGGCTGTCCAGCAAAAGCCATGCTGGGGCCTGGGAGAAGAGGTCCTCCAAGCAAGTCCTGCTTTTCAGATGCTCAAAGCAAGTCTAGAGAAGCACGCAGCAAAAAGGGGAACCTGGAGGCCAGAGCCGCAAAGGATCGGAGCTCCAAAGAGCCTCACCACCTCTTCATTCAGCATTGGGACATGCTGCGTGGGCTAATAACCTGTGTTGGGTCCCAGCGGAGCCTCCTCCAGACCTGATTTCACAGGCAAGCTGGAGGGGTGCTCAGCACCGAGCTGCTGAGGCTGCACTGCGAGCAGGCCCATTACAAAGGAGACCTCTCCAAAAAGGACCATGGGGATGTCCTCCCACCTGTCCATGGAGGGCTGGGCACAGACAGGCTGCATCCTGCATGTCCAGGACCTTCTGCCCCGCACCATATAGTGGCACGCGCAGGGATATAATGCCCAGGTCTGCACCCAGCAGCCCATTTCTGGGCAGCATCCCGCAGCCAGTCGGAGGAAGGCTTCAGTGGGCATTAACCCAGAGGCTGCGTGTGCCCAGCGGTGGGTGCGCGAACACGTGTAGGCGAAGGTATGTACGTCTCCGGTTATACATAGGCATGTGGGAGCAAGTGCATTCATCACAGATTATAGAGCCGGGCAGCTCCTGCCCCAGGAATCCCATCCAAGTCAGCATTCCTGGCTGAGCTCAGCCTCTCCTACACGCAGCATGGGGCAGGCGCGCTGGAACAGA